>OMOV01008513.1:6419-29024 GCA_900312565.1 Beryx splendens
ACGACGCTCTTCCGATCTTGTGATACGCCACTTGGTTTGTGCATGTGTG
This sequence comes from Beryx splendens, assembly GCA_900312565.1. Taxonomy (NCBI): domain Eukaryota; kingdom Metazoa; phylum Chordata; class Actinopteri; order Beryciformes; family Berycidae; genus Beryx; species Beryx splendens. The sequence goes on from OMOV01008513.1 coordinate 6,469, forward strand.
TATGTACGTGTGTGAAAGAGAGAGGGAGAGTATTTGTTAATACTTTATTTGTGTGTACATCGGGAGGGGGGTATGCAGTGTGGATGGAACAGCTTTTGGCCACTGCTGCACTTATGTGTGCAGTGGATCCTGAAGAATGTGGATATACGGCTCCACCAGTTTCTCCTCCAGTTCAACAGTCCAACGGGACTGGCACTTACGCTTCCCTGACGGCATCTCCATGTTTACTCCTCTGTCTGTCTGTCTGTCACATGTCACTACAGGTGCTAACCCTCACCCTAATCACACACCTTTTGAGTGAAGACTAAAGACTTAAAGGAATAGTTCACCCAAAAATTTAAATTCGGTCATTATCTTCTCCAGGCTCGCTGCTGGAGGAGCTTTTTCCTGTGAATGGGAAGTGGGGTCTTTAGGGAGCTGCACGTTCTGCTTCAAAAAGGGCAATAAATGTCCATAAAATTACTCCATAAAGCTTGTGTAGTATAATCAAAGTCTTTTGACGCGTAAAAAAACCCGTAATTTGATCCATTATTTCATGAAAATCCATGTCGTTCGCCATTGCATGTACTTCCGCATTACCAAACCTGCACAAAACCAGTCTCAATGTTCCCATCTAAATATTGGTTTTATGTTAATCTCTTCTGGGAATCATCCACATTTTATAGAAGAGACGGTCTTCACCCAAACAAACATGGTTCACGCATGCTGGCTGCTAATGTTTTTTCCAGTATAATCGACCCGCCCCCTACCCCCTCACCTGTAGGAAGTTCCGTCCCCAAATGAAGTCCTCAGGGGTCGAGTGTCTCTAGTTTTTGTTCCTCTGCATATTTTTAGTCATGGGGCAAGGAAGAACTGATTAACTTTTCACACTGATTGGCCAAAGGGGGTGTGGCAGTGGACGTGGCTTCTCATAAGAAGGCATGTACCTTCCGAAGAGACTCACATCACAACTTTGTGTGTCAATAATGGAGACAAACCCTCCATTATTGGCCAATAACCAATTTTTCCAAAACTTGGTATACTGTCAGGCCACCTCTAATGGCTGCTGGACAGATAGAGTGCTGATTGGCCACTGATTGTTGCATCCTGATGTGAAACAAGTTGATGATGGGACTTGGAAGAAATTATTAACTTTTGGTGAAAATTCGGCATGTGGAACTGGCATATTATGACAATTGCATAACGTTGGCAGAGGAAGGCGCTCTACTGAGTGCTATTTATTTTATTGAATTGTATCCACAGTGTAGCCTCAACATTTTGTAGTTGGTCAATTTCGCCTCACTTGAGAAAATCACCCACTCAACATGCTCATATTTGTGTGCTTACCATCTTTTCAAACTGTGATTACTCCATAACACCTAACCCACAATGCAGTGCTAGAGGTTGATACTCCCTTAATTCTAGGCCTCTATGGGAGGCTAGCTTGAGTTTGTACTACTAACTCTGATCTTATTCTCAACAGAGTACAGGTGAAATCATCTCACTGCTTGTGTCCTCTGCCGCAGGGTGAACCAGTGCTTCTGAATGTTTACAGGCTTCTACATGCTCCTTTTTCTGGTAAGGCTGAATGAAAGCGGTTCTTGAAAAGGATATGTTATGATCCCACTTTATTTAAACTTAGCAGTGAACCTCCTGATTTGCACTGCCACTTGCTTGTGCAGTTGCTTATGAGATAAACATGGCATCATTACATTTTTACACTAGACATAATATCCAGTTTTTCAAAAGATTCACCAGGCTAACTACTACATGTATAAGACCCGTATCTCTGCATGCGTTGAGAATCTAGATCATTATACAGGCAGCAAAGCCTCTGGAGTCCCTCAAGGACACTTGCCAATCTGTCATTCTTGCAAGCAGTGCACATCCCCTAGGTACTGCATAATAAGATGAGCAAAAGACAATCCGAAAGACAACTAATACTCAACACAATCAAACTCAACAATGTATCTTCAGCAAATGAACAGAAAGAAATGTTTCAATGTGCTCAAGCTGTTCAGTATAATTACATACTACATATTCCAACAGTTGGGAAATTTTTGGCTGTTTTTAAGAGCATTTTCAGAGCTAAAAAAAATACATATATATATATATCCTCAACAGAAATAATGATTCTCCTGGAATGAGATGGATGATCTCAAGTGATGGGAGGTAATCAAATTGTGGGTGCAGACAATTAGCACTTAAATTAAAATAGCAACATAGGTATACATCATGTGTGTGTTTCAGGTTATTGAGCTGTAAGGTTTCTGTAAACAGTCTGTACTTGGTCAGTTTCTTAACTGGATCCTGCAGCTCCGTCAGATACACTCAAGGCTATTTGAGAATTTTACCATATTACCAATTTATGTTATTTTATCATGTCTCTTTTTTGTGATCTTTTTTTAAGACTTGTTAGTGCAAAGTTAGAGGGAATTATTGATCGAATCCTGTGTAAACATGACCAATTGTTAAATGTTACCAGTAGAGCTCTCAAGAAGACAAGTGCCATGAACTAATGGCAGCCAGCCTTTATTCATAGCGAAATTGTAAGAACTTTTGTTGTTTTTTTAGACATAAAGTGTTATACGCTTCTCTTGGAATGACAATAGGAAGTCGGAAGTGTGACCAAAGGACAGGAGAATCATTTGCTTAGTGTAACTGCAATATGGTGCTGCATTAATAGGTTGACAATATCAAATTTTGACCTGTCACAACGGTCAGAGGAATTCAGTGTGGCTTTAAATCTGCGTGAGTAAGATAAGATATGCTGTATAGTTGATCCGTTGGGCAAGGTTCTTATAAGAAGAGAAACTTTTGGCCCATACTGAGTTCCAGTCAAGTAATATCAAAAACTCTGAGGTCATTTGTTATTATTTTATAATAATTTGTAGTTAACCTGAACAACTAGCCTATGTTGCTTAATGGTAATTTGATGACCAACTGGTAATGTTAGTATTTACTATCTGAGCACGTAAGTACAATGTGATGAGTTGATATTGTAATTTGGAATATAATTTTTGTTATTTTGTAATTTTTACTTGCCTTATTTGCCATGTATTTGCATCATATAAAGAATAATAATGTAGATTGCAAAGAATTGAGTTACTTGTGGGCCACTCAATCTAACGGATTTGTTTTGTAATGCATCATGTGCTATTTCTCCATGCAGTCTAATCCTCATGGGTACTTGTTTTTGAGAGTCTATGTGAGTAGAGTTTATAAACTGTGGCTTGTGTCGCTCCCACTCTGCAAACTATCTTTGTAAGTCTACTCCAAAGAGAAAATACCATCCCATTGCTGAAAATGAGCCCAAAAAGCAAATGTATGCACATAAGACTTTGCCAACTGGTGAATGCAGAGGAAATGGAGGACAGAGACATGGGTGCACGTGAGCTACAATGACAGGCGCGTGATAGACAATAATTAGTTGTAAGCACATGGCAACACAAATTCTCATGGCACAAATTCCTGCAAAAAGTATGGCATTTAGGTAAGAGCTATCAACAAAGATTAGTAAGTCATCATCATTTGTGCTGGGATCATGTTGTGTAAATACTTGCTTCTGATGATGTGATAGTTATAGGATTGTCTGCAGGCAGTCTAGAGGCTGAGAACTATGGCAGGCAGAACCTTAATGTAATCTGTGTGTTTGTTATAATGGGAAAGCCACATAAGTAGGCAATAATCTAGGCACCCCATGAGACAGGGGAGAATGGACAAGCAATTGAGATTAACATATCAGAGGACATTCTGTCTCCGTCTTTGTTTACTTGCAGTGTTTTGATGTGGCCAGCTGATATTACAGGATCATCACAATGTTTTGATTAAAACCAAAAGTATTACAGAAAATTGCTGTTATCTCTGTAGAAGACCTGCTACTTCTGTTTTGGCACAGTGTACAAAGGCACTGTGTTATAACAGTTGTATGATTATTTGATCATCCAATTAAGAGTGCCACAATCATTGATACTGAACTGTAAAATATTACACCTGGAATGACTCAGGTTTTGTCTATTAGGACAGATGAGCACTTGACAAAGAGGATCCATTCCACCATTGTATTACAGGTAGTTGATTTGCATTAGCTTGGATTGGTTGGGTGATAACAGAACAAAGGGGAACAAAAATCAATACACTGTTCACAATTTCAAGGTATTTCAACATCAACATTAAATATTCCTTTTTACAAAGGATAATTAATTCTGCAGCATCCATATGCTGTATACATACCTACCAACCTCAGTGGCATGATCAAACATTCTTATTAAGCAAACAATAATAATTATCAGAAATAAATGGTCATTATATACATCAAGAAACAACAATACCATAAATCTAAAACTTACTGATCATTCACACAATCCAAACTAATAAGGAGGAATAAGGTACCCGCCTGCAGTCTGCCTCTTTGTTCAAAGAGTTTGCCGCAGGCGGACCTGATTGCATACATAGACAGCGGGGCTCTGCCTACCCAAACAGGAAGACAGCCACAGGCTGAGGTCTAGAGGGGATTTTCCACAGAACCATTCACCGATTTCTTTATGCTATTAAAGTTTTCAGTTTGAAGTGTAACACCAAAATTATTCCGACCAGATTTCGGTGTTCAAACTGGAAGGTCAGAAACTTTTTGTGTTCGTTTATGGCTAGAAGTTTTTCAGACCAGTTTTTCCATACAATGGCAATGAATGGAGAGAGAGAAAAACACGATTCTCCAATCTTCTCTCCCGCAGCAACAGATAACAGAGAATTGCTGATTTTGGAGTCATACCATGGCCAGGAAGCTACTCAACCCAAGGTACTGCCAAAGTTCAACAGCTTAAGCTTACACATGTGTCACTGCGTCATCAGCACTGTCTGACCGATGGCCTCTCATTTGGTTGGTTGGTTAGTTGGTTGTATGTTTTTCATATTTTTCTTTGCTAGGTGACAGAAGGGCTTTTCAACACACAACCTTCCTGCCCCTTTCTCACATTATTCAGACATAAGCATATTAGAACACCGCAGCAGTATCTATGGGCAGCATACAGGAATGTGATTTGAAATTGAAATGCCTTATTTGAATTGCGTACATGGAGGGGGAGGCGGTGAGCAACAATAACCCCCTTTTTAGAAATCCATATCTTCGGAGCCATATCACAGATCTATTGTAGGCTGTGTAGCCTACCAAAAGGCTTGTGAGTTTGTCTGTGTGCGTGTATGCGGTGAGGCGGTCTTTAGTGCACTCTCTCTCTCTTGGAACACATCAAAGTGAAGCAGAGGCAATAGTAAGGCCTCTGCATCATGCCTGATAAGAGGGAGCTTCCATTAAGTCACTTTGCCTCACAGGGATTAAAGAAATATCTCTCCCTCCCTCCTCTTAAAATGGTTTCCGGACGCTTTCCTCTTTACCATCCTTCCCCTTTTGTGCTGGTGCTCCCTCTTTTACGCTGTTTATTGGTGTGGTGACATCTCTTTTTCCACCATCCCCTTTTAACTTTAGTTCTTCATTCATTTGTTGTCCATTTCATGCCCTGTTTTGCTCTTTGAGACAGGATCTCTACATGGCCCAAACAAACACAACTTGATTCAGAGGCATTACTCAGAAGTGTCTCTAATGATCTACAGTAGACAGGATAATGAAAGAGCTGAACCACCTATTCACAGCCTTTAGCCGAGATGACCCTCAGTCCACAGAACCAATCAGTTATATTAGATTGAATCACAGCATCGGGCTCCGGAAGTGAGGAGACAGCTGGTAATGATTCAGTGGGCCTAAAGCTGCGGAGGTCCTCAAAAAGACATGATTAATAGGGTTTTCGTGTGGTTCTAGCCAGGGGGGTCAGACGTCCTCACAGAGCCCCTGTTCATGGTCCTAGTTTGCCAGTGCGCTACCCTTTGATCTCCAGCATCTACCTCACACCAGCATGGCACTCCGACAGCGCGAGCCATGCTATATTGTACTAGTGCAGAAGCAAACCCTAATCCACACAGGCTTGCTGGGTCCTCCATTTTAGGCAAGGCAAGGCAAGTTTATTTATATAGCACATTTTCAGCAACAAGGCAATTCAACGCATCGAGACAAAGTGACAAAACATAAAATTCATATAAAAGATCAAGCAAAATGCATTGCACTAAAAGAATCAAATCAACTAAAATAGAAAGATGTTTTTACCCCCTAAAGGAAACACAACCTACCATACCCCCACTGCTAAACACACACACGCACACACGCACGCACGCACACACACAAGAGAGGCAGAGTGCTGAAAAGAGAAGCTGCTAAAAAATAAAAAGTACACATTTTTGTTGGTCTATTACTGCAAACTATTATGCATTATGCATTATGTCACCCAGCTGTTTGTAGCAGAAGATGGTAACAGATGCACAGGTCAGCCAGCTAATGATGCGTTAACCTGACAGTGTTCAGAGCTCTACAGTAAGTCTCTGCATGGCTCTAATAGGACTGATGGAAAATCACTCTCCTCTTGTATTTATCGTTCTTTCTCCTTCTATTTGAAGTGAATAAGTGGCTTTAAATAGATACGGCTTACATCATTATGGCTGTGTTGCTTACTTCAACTTTACCTTACAAATGAACTTCCCCCTTGCATAGTTTGCAGTGAAAAGCAATCGATCACCTCCCTGGATCAGTGTGACACTACATCAGCTTCATGGCTGCTGGGCCACTTTTAGTCCATAAGCGCCAGAAGCCACAGATAAACCAGACTGTTTCTCTTTCTGGTTTATCCGTCTGCCCTTTCCACTACATATATCAGCAGTGTAGTAAGACCAACGATCAACTGTTACTTCACTGATTCAAAAGCACTGTAAGCATTTTCTTTACTACTCTGAACCAGCCAATAATCACATTTTTTTTGTTTCATTAGTTGTGATGACATCAGATACCGGTTCTAAATCTACCACCTCATTGTTCCACCAATTAAAATCAAATGAGCAAAATGCATCAAAATGACAGTGAACTTTAATGGCCTATTGTCCTTCAGGGCTATTCCACAGTGTAATACAAACCCAGCACCTACTCAGCTGTTTCCCGTTTGTCCAAACTGACAAAATGTTGACGTTTGAATATTTTACGCTGTGCAATTGAAAATCAGTGAAAAAAGTAATGGCTTCAAATGAGGTGATCATCATCTTCATGTACTTAGGCCATTAAACCTGCATGGATCATTTGGTAAATGTAATACCCGTATAATAATTAGGTTAAGGGTATAAATCATTCTCCTAATGGTGGCATGAGCCACACCCCATATGTTCACATCTTTCTCTGTTGTTTAAGCGTAGCGTAATTCTCAAGGCAATCTCCACCCCCACAACAACGTACCAGCATCCTGTTTCTGACAGGAGTCACGGCACTCAACCAAAGCTTGGTACTCATCGTGTCTAGTTTGTCCAGCTTGAAGTTTAGTTTTCATGTTGAAAACATGAAGTGAATGCTCTCACTGAGGAAAGTTGACTACTAATGTCAGAATCAGTGGGAAGACAACCTTCATTTCAGAGGGGAAAATGTTTTATTCCTGGTAACAAAGTTTTCATTATCAAACTGAATAAGAAAAATTGTTTCTGTTGACTAATACATTTTGTTTTATAATTTGTTATCCCAAAAACCGTGCTCAGTTATCTTTTTGTCACTTCTGGCTTCCAAAGTCACTTTGGAAGTCACCAAAGTATCCATCATCCGTTGGCCACTAGGGCCGCTAATCTGTCTTCCATCCGCCTGTGAAAACATCCTCCATTGGAATGTGCTCCATGCACATCTGCTTGCACGAAGATATGCAGCGTAATGGAGTCATTTCAGATTAAGGGTTTTGTAGGAGTAGATATCATTTGGAAAATACCTAGAAACTTTAAAATTACAAAACATTGATTGCAGAGATAATGCATGTACACACAGTCTAGAGGCAAAAATATTAACAATTATGCTAAAATAACTTGGGTTTTTTTTCCACATTGCAAGGAGGGTGGCACCCTGTCACCCCCTATTGACCATTTGCTACTGATGTTCAAGATAATGTATTTATTCACAAGGCTACGGTTTGCCTGGTATGTTGAGCTTACAATAAAAGACATATTCAGCACACCTTTGTGATTTATGACAGTCTTAAATAGGAAGTCAAAATGTGTTTATCACAAAAACAGTGAAAGAAATAGATATAGATCATATACAGATACAGAACTACAAAAGACAAGGAGAGGTACCCTTGAAGGAATAAGTTAGTGATGAAATTATCTAGCCTTTTGAAACATCAAGGATAACAAAATGTGAGCTCAATATGGGATAGCAAAGTTATTCAAGAATGTGTTGCCATTTATTTACATTTTAATTCAATACGTAATCAATAACCTAAGCTCCTTGTCAACATCATACTAGCACAATGTGCAGAAAGCGTGGTGGCATGGTAATTTTGAAAGATGGAGACATGGCCATTTCTCTTTGTAACTGAGGAGAAGTCTTTTTCCCACGGCGCAGCCGAGGGCATCACGAGGCAAATTCAGGTCAGTCAGTCAGTCAGTCAGTCAGTCAGTCAGTCAGTCAGTCAGTCAGTCAGTCAGTCAATCAGGTAACGTTTAGTGAGGTGATGCACTTCGTCAGATGACGTCTAGAGGGCGTTTTTGACTGTGCGAAGCAGTGTTTCCCATACAAAGGCACAAAATCTACCAAGTTCTGTTCTCCTTGTCCGTGTCGTCGTCATCATCTGACATGTCAGTTTCTCTAACCGCACTAGCAGTCTGCATGACCAGGAGTGAGTTTCAAAATGTTAGCTAGTGGCCTGGTAAAAGTAACTTACTGCCTAAACTTGCATCAAGTTAGCTTCTCAAATGTAAAGTTACCTTTGTTTTGGGCTCACATGCTTGGTAATATAAGCTGGCTTGCAAGATAACAAGCACAACATTACACATTTTAATTTACTATCACAACACCATTCTGATAAAACAGCATCTGCCAAGAACTGCGTGATTATCAGTCCATTGATTGGTCGAACTGACCAATCAATGGACTGATAATCACGCAGTGATTATGCTATTTTGCCCACTAACCCAACTTACCTTGTTTCTAACCTCGGCACTCGGCAGGTTACACCAAGTCGCAAAACGAATAGAAGCGGCGCCTTCGCCAGTAACGCTGCCCTGGAAGAGAACTAGTAGTCCAGTGTCCAATGATGTGTTGGGGAGCGTGAACCTCCCCAGGCACCAAAGTGAGAAGGAAAAAAGGAAGGAAAAAAGTGAAAGAGACGCAGGTGGATGACACAGGGGCACATTTTACCTCAAGTGTGTTCTCCGGTTCAATTAGATGCATGAAAAGAATGTTGATTGCGTAGCTTCAGGTCACATTTTGTGCCTGCATTCTGTAAGTCTTAAATGTGTGAAAGGTACACAAAATAAATGCATGTTGGCAGGCCTGGAATCAGTTTTTGTTTACTACGATTTGTTAATTTCCAAAGGTGTGCAGGATAACTATGGTCTGCTGTGTCACAACATCACCATGAAAGACGACGGACCAAATTCACATTTTTATTTGTCATATAGAGCTGAACTTATCCTTTAATGTCTGTGAAATTTCAGCTAATGTGGCTGATATTTTCACCAGCATCTTAAGGACCATTTCTTGGTTTGCAGGACAGCAGCAGACAACCATCTCTGTCTGTCCTGCAGTGGTGGAGGATCTCCAGGAAGCTGATGTGGCAGACTTCTCCATCCTGGAAGAGGCCATCGGCACATCTACAGCGGCAGTGCGGAAGCCGCAGATGCTGCTTGAACCTGACCTAAGAGAAATAAATGGTTTCATAAATTTCAGTTCAGAACTCCTCCTCCGTTATTGTAATAATCACACTTACTGTAGGTTGATCACATGGACTGAAAGACTTGGCCTGCTGGAAACCTCATATTGTTATAACATCTCACCATCTAATGGAGATGCAGCTGAAATTAAAGTCAATCCGCCACTAATTCGAGACGTGACAATTCAGTCTCTCCTATTATGTCTCCAATTCTTCTGTCCAAACCAGACAGCTCCACAGTGTCCTGCCCTCCACCAGTGGCCGATAAACTGAGCCTGGTGCCAGTGATTTGCTTTTTTGCTTCTAATTTTATGTCAAACCACTAACTGTTATTTTCTCTGCTGTCACAGCATTAACAGCATCCATAATTTCTTCCATGTTTTCCCCTCTGTTCCTGTCACTCTGCTATTCAGGCTTTTGAAAATGATGTCCTTTTTTTCAGTCACCTCCAACAATCCAGAGTCTGCGCATGTTTCATGAATCCCACACTGGCTTTTCATAGGCATGTCTCTTAACAACAAAAGTAAGAAGAATTTAAGAAAAGTTTTGTGAATGGTGTGCAGTTAGTAGTTTAGCCAAACTATGATTACGTCTACAACAGCAGGTACAGCTCATTTGTAATTATATATTATACATGAAACAACTCACCCTTACCAACCTAACCCCCTTAATTACATAAAAGGGTCATCATTAAAAAAAGTAGAGCCTTGTCTCCCACTGTTCAAAGTCTGACCACTAACTTTTGAACACTTGAAAAAGTCGACTTACTTTTTCTTTCTATGTCAAACTGAAAGAGATAGCATCAAGCAAGGATTCTCATAATTTAGATCCAGAGATCTCACTGGGAAATTACAGAGAACTCACTGCATGTCGTCAAGCATCAGTGGAGCAAATCTTGAAATGAGCAAATCTTGCAAAAAGGAAATAATAAAATCAGGCCCTTATGCATCAAACGTCTAAGAATACTGCTCAAGGATCACTGGTCAGGTCCAATTACAGCATACATTTCACTCTGAGAAAGAGGCCGATTGTTGTGATGAGCACAACAAATACAAAGGCCCAGTTATGAAGTATCTAATGTGTCAAAATAAGACAAATAAATATACCTTTTTGAAATGAAGTTATATGAATACAGAAAAATATGTAAATATATACTGAGTAAATAAAACCTCAACTCATTATAATTAATAATTAATTTTCATGTAAAATTAATTGTAATAAAAATATATTTTTCATTACATATGTTTTGTTTTTTTCTCCAAAGGGCTTTCCTAAGATTCAGAAGCATCTCATTTGCCTTGTGGCTAGTGTTAATTTGTCACATTGCCATCTAACATAAGATACTAGGAGTTAGCCGAATCTCATATTTATCCCCAATGGTCTCCGGTACAATATTTGCTGTTTACAGCCTCCATGTTCTGCTGCTCAACACACTGTGAGGTGAAATCAAATTTAACATTCTCCTTCATGGATGACAAATGGTCATGGCCTTCCTTTTGGTCCTGCTTCCAATCATTTATCAATGCACAGGATATGATAATAATAATAATAATAATAATAAACGTTATTTATATAGCACCTTTCATACATGGGGTGTAGCTCAAAGTGCTTTTCAATAAAGTGCAGAATCAAGAGCAGATGATGTTACTATCCCTTCTGCCATAATCCAAGGTGAGCATTCATAAAGAGGCCCAATTCAGAGTTCAACAGAATGATATACTACCATATAAATGTGTACCATAGGAAATATCAGGCTACACCGTCATAAATCTACAGCACCATAAGACAGGCAGCAACATTCACGAGCTACCTGCTGTAGCTTCAGGGTGAGTCAGTAGCCAAGTTTCCATTCAGGTTTTGCGCAAATTCTAAGTGAACTTTTGAAAAGTCGACAATCTTAAAATCCGAATCAGGTGTGTTTACATTAACGGCTGTTAAACGAATAAGGAGGTTGTGTGTGGGGGGGTGAGACAAGATCATCGATGGAGAGAGCTTTCCAATGGTTACTTGCCATAGGAGAAGTAATAATTATTATGCCATGTAATCTGCTGGTGGCCCTATTTCTTTCTTTCTGGCGGTGATATTTAAATATTACCGCCAATATCACAGGAGAAATGCCCATTCTACGATGCTCGCCATATATCTGGGAAACGAGATGAACAAAACAGTTCTGTCACAGTGCAAAAGGCAGTTTAGGGAGAGAGAGCCTTTGGGCGCAACATTTTAGGATCCAGAACAACATTTGATCTGCTGCAGGATTATCGGGCCGATTGTTGGTCCGGTCGGGCGTCGGTTCTGCCAGCAGAACGCATCGCAGCAGACCGGACAAGCTGCCAGCTGGGCAGGACACAGGGTCCAGCTGATCAGTCATGTGAGTTAAATGTTCACTATGTCAGAACCTATTCAGAAAAGGGGTTTCCATCTCCCATTTTGTGCATTAACTCTTTTTCGAAAAAGGCAAAACACAGTTTTGCATAAAAGTACGTTGATGGAAACACGGCTAGTGTAGGCAAATCACTGGGGTTATCAAGTGGGCACCTTCCTTCAACAAGTTTCACTGAATTGGGCCCACGACTCCTCAAGAAGGCTCAGCAGTGTATTCCAGCGTGCCAGAAACACCCCCCTCTTTGCCCAGACTCAGCTGACCCAAGTCCACTACACCACAGTGTCACTTGCACCTTTGTTACCAACAACATTACTTTATAATACACACTGCCATGAATATTCCTTTCTATTCCAGAACATGCACTTCCACATTATAATTACACACTACATCTGCTCCCTACACTTGCCCATGAAGAGAGCAGATACCTGGCAACTCAGCAGTCCGCATGCATGTTTATTCCAACTTGAACTCAGACAAACGGGAAATGAACACGACTTAACAGCAAATTACGTGTTGGTGGAAAGTAAAGTGTTAAATTTACGTGTGTGACACTGAAGTAGCACGGTGGACAGTAAGGGTGTTGTGGTCGGGCTGATGGATGGGTGGATGGGCATATGCGTTTGCCTTCGATGCAAATGACCGGGGTTCGATTCCCAGTGTTTACATTTCAACTGTAAGTCACCAAACTGAAATTGCCAGGCCTGGGTCATGAGCAGCTGACGTACCTTGGATGCCAATTTTCACTACGATGTCAATGGAAATTTGGATCTAATTCTGAAGTGCTGACGCTTTTGTAAAAGAAAAGGTAATTTTGTCTCAAGAGGATCCACCAGTATTTTCTGTTTTTGCAAGTATTTCACTGCTATGCTGTATGGTTGGGGATGAGAATGACACATGCACTACATCAACCACGAGAACAACAATAAATCAACATGGCAGGTCGAGGAAGACAAGTGCACAGACTATCAAAACTCTAAAGCCTAGGTCTGACGACAAGACTGTTCTAGTCTTGCCTGGCAAGCACAGTTAAAACTAAATGCTTGCCGTCCAATTGGGAAGTTGTGTGAGCTAGGAGACGGGAGACGGGATGGCCATCACACATGGAGATGAGAGATCACACACTACCTGATCCTGATTTGTCCTCAACAGTTCACTATTGTATAGAAGCTATGTTTACATTTACATTACAGATGTATTTTGAAGTTACATTATTACAATAATGTTGAGGAAGGAGGAATTTTCTATGAGACTTCTTTCACTTAATTTGTAATTGCATACTTATGTGGACTGATCCAGTCATGCCATTTTATACTATTTTATATGAGATACTGTATATTCCTCCAAATGAAATTTTATGGCAATTTATCAAGAGTTATAATCTTTAATCAAGTTACACCAATGACAGTTTGTACACATTATAAGCAGCAATTTTCTGAAATAGTCCTATGTATGTTGCACTTCTAAGGTGTAGTACTATGATGACATTATAATGACGTGGCAAAATAGACACCTAAAATCTTGTTTTTCAGATAAACAGACAAGTGCAATCTCATTACCATATCAGGTTCAGGTGATGCCTGTGGTAGCAGAAATAGTGAAGTTGCTGCTGGAGTCTTGCATTTTGACTATGGCCATTTCCCAAATGTTGCATAACATCAAATATTACTCCACGGGCGATAGAAGATATCCAGAGGCACACTGCAGTTCATAAATAAATCCATGCAAATGTACGTGTATGCACTCTTTAGATCAGTATCTCAAGGAAGTGGATGGTGTCCATTGTTAGTTTATAGTGGTTTAAAGTGGTTTCTAGCTGTTTAAGGATCCCTGATTTCAAGCTCTGATTGCAAAAATGAGAGAATCTAAGCCCCATTTTTATAGTTTTTTGCAATCATTTTAATATTTGCCCTCAAGCATTTATGACCACATTTTGGTTAGAATGTTACCTGTTAAATAACTTCTTGTTCTTTTATCAACCTCCTACAGAAATTACCAATCACAGCTCTTTCACTAACACAGACACATATCCTGGGCATAGAGAACTAAATTCACATCACAGCAGTGTGGCCTCAAGAGGCATCTCCCTTTCTGTCTGCCTATCTGTCTGACTCACTCTTTATCTATCTTCATTTTGTCAATCTCCTTTTCCTCCTCATTCACCCTGTCTCTGCTTCTCTCCTGTGTACAGACTGGTGCTTGTTACCATAACAGCCAGTGAATCCTGTACCCTTCAAAACAATTAGAATTCAACACTGTTACTCCTGCCGACACTAACCACATTGCAATCCTGATCCCCGCATCATGGGAGCTCGCGGGTCACAGAGTTATTGGAAAGGAGAAGTGAGGAAATTGAATGTACCGTAAAGGAAATATACCATAGGCCTCATGTGCACACTTATATCTTTACTTTGAACTAAGCCATGCCAGATATCCTGTTGACAAGATCTGCCAGCCATAGGTGATAGCCAATATGAGAGTCCATGGCGTCCTGCCCATTGTAATCCACCATAATGAGTGCATTTCTGTCCTCAGAGTCACGATTTCAGGACTGATTGCGGATGAATCAATGCTTGGAGCTCTTTCCCTAAGCCAGTGCATCAAAAAGGACAATTCTCAGAATGATCACTTCTTCTAATTACTTTAAACCGCCCCCCTCTCTGGTGAGAAGGAGAAGCAAAGCGTACTTTAATATAAATGTTGTTCAACTCAGTGTCTGGTTAGACTGTGCTCTGTTCTACCTGAACTGACGCACTGCAAACACAAAATGAACTCATTTATTGTTTTTTCCTACAGAAAGGTTGTCTGGCAGCCTTGGCAATGGCTTCAGTGCTGGCTGGCTACTCTCCAAAAATGGCCTTGATCAACCACAGTCACAAATTCTATTTATTCCTTGTCGTTATGTGACGTACATGTGAAACAGCATACTACTTAATGGTGCAAGTGTGAGTTTGCAGCAATTCATGCTGGCCTTTGGGTTAGTTGCTGTAATGGATAACTTTTGTTCAGACTGAATGAATCATTTAGAGTACGCAGCGCCAGTTGCTAGTGTTCGTAGCTGAGTTGCTGTATTGGACGTTGTTTCAGACTGAAGAACCATTCAGGCACAGTTGACCGAAATGTGGGGCAGGCAGTGCCAAACCTTTGCTCAAAATGCATGGTACAAATATGATGGTGCTTCGTTTGTTCAGTGGGTTAGTAGCTGACTTAATGAAACTAATCTGTATTACAGTCAGTGAGCGTTTAGCAAGCTGACAATGCTGCTGAATTGGGCAGGACCTATTCTGCCAGCGTGTCAAGTCTGTACAGCTGTAAATCGGACAAAATTCTTGGCAGTAGATGACATAGTTTAGCAAATGTAAACGTTGTCATTATTGTCATTAATGCCATTATTTGAGACTTAACTATCAGCTGTTTGGCTTTCGCTTATAAGGTTGTGTTTAAATTGTGTCTACTAAATTGTTTGAGACTGGAGGGTATTTGTCTTGTTTTGTGATTATTGCTCTTCCTCATTTTGTTGGCTACAAAACTATTATTTTAACGTTGATGAATCAAGTGGACCTGGACCTGGATCGATTTACTGTCACCAGCCCAAAAGGATCAGGCTAGTTAAAAGTCACCACTACCTGGCTTTGTTCATTCTGGAGCGCTCAGGTCACATGCTTGTCTTCCAGACAGGCTGCCCAATGCTGTTGTCTCAAAGCATACGTGTTCATTCTCTTGTTGTCTTAGCTATAGCCACATTTAGTCATTCTCATTTCAACTTTTTTCTCAAACTTTTTTTCAGATTTTTTGTGGAGTTAGCAAGTTACCCATTGTGCCACCCCTCATCTGTAAGATATGCAGCAGGTTGGAATGAAAACCTGCAGACTCTCAGCCTTCTATTGTTGTCTAACCCTGGTCTACATCTAGATCCCACAAGATCTGCTGAGGTTGCTAAGTGACTGTGGGATTTCTATTATGTCCTTGTTGAACTGCACATGTCTGAAATGACTGTGGTAGGCACCAAGGAAATAGTGTGCGGTAAATTACAAATGAAGTGTTGGTAGCACGTAAAGTATTAAAATTACATATTCCCAGCACAAAACTTTGATTTCACCTCATGGTATGTTGAGCAGTAGAACATGGACACCCTAAAAAGCAAATACTGTACAGGAGACCATGGGGATTAATTCAAGATTTGGATAAATCCTTTCTTTCAAATGTCACCAGAACTTGGCCTGGGTAGGTTATGTGCTCTGTATTTTCATTTGACATTTGACTTTAACATTCCAGCAGCATACCTTGAGCATACCTTGAACATAGCTGACATTTAACAGCATTAATGAGGCAAATCTGTTTCGTAAACATTGTCAAACAGATTATGTAAAAGTGTGAAGTATAATCCCTGATGCCCAGAAAAGATAAACGGTATGGCAAGGAGGAGCATGATGTTAGAGCTAAGCAGCATAGTTTAAACTGTACAGGATTATAATTAATACAGTGGAGATAATCATACATGTGGGCTTAGTTGACTTAGTTTTACTGAGTGACATTTGGGGTACAACATTCTGTATGTAAAGTGTCATGCAAACTACAAAAAAGGACAAAAGACAAGGTGACAGGTCCTGCCAAACTCTGGGCTATGAACCTGTTGAGTTGAGAGGCATCCATCCACTTCTATGACCACCATGTCGTCCACACTCCTGACCTGATGGGCTCACACCTGCACAATGAATTTGATATCCAAGGGATAATTCATGTGAATCCCCATTTGCTAACATGTTATTTGAGATCCCAACATTTACAGAAATGTCTCCCCTTTGATTTACTCAGGGTTTTTTTGTGTTTTTTTTAGTTAGACACAGTCGCTGCATATTAATGTTTATATTCGAAATACTGTGGCAGATAACACTTAAAAAGTGTCTGATGAGTTAGTGGCCTTCTTTTGAAGTTGACTTTGGGCACAACTTCAGAACTCTGTGGCTCAAAGAACAATTTGTTGTTTGAAAAGGGTTGATTAGGCAATTAAGATGCTTTAATCTGCACCACTGTCAGCAAGCGAACCATCTCACTCTGTGGGGGCTTATTGGTGCCAAAATACTTGGGAAGATAATTTAATATTTCCATTTGACTGCCAGACTGCAACAATGTCACTTTAATTGATTGAATCTATTCTGAATTGCTAACTCAACTGAAAACAATGTGTGCACTGTGCAGTACAGCTGAACAGATCTTGAAACCAGATAGGAAACTTGTGGCATCCCCTTGTTTTCTGCGGGAGCATGTTCTGTCACAGTATTTAGACTCTGGGCCTTCCTAATGGCTGTTTCCCTGCTCATGGTGATCTCCCTTCCAGTCTAACTCACACTTGCTAAAAGGCTGAGTTGATCTTTGCAGTTATTTTCAGTCAGGCCCTTACAGCTCAGGCTCTTCAAAATGTTTCTTTATGACATGAGACAGAATTCTTTGTATGGCATTTCTCTGTAAGTGTAAGTCAATGGTCTGCAAGCATGTCCCATGGAGAGTCATCTGTATGCAGGTTTTCATTCAAACCCCACACTACACAGGCGGATTTCACGCATTAATGCACCTTGAACCAGGGACTACACTCAGAATTGTATGCAATTTACATTCAATTGCAGTTCTTGCCATCATCTTTATTGTTAATAAGTTAGAAAAATGTGATAACAAAATTTTTTTAAATGATGATTAAGATGATACAAATAAAATTCTATACATTTTATTCAATTTAGTTATTTCTTGATTTGAGGAAATAATCAGTTGTCCGTTTCTGAATGTTATGGTTTTAAGACTTACATTTCATACATATATAAATACATTTCATGTATATTTTCCAAGGCAAACGGCAAGATTTTTTGTCGATATGGGATCTTGTAACGTCATATACTTCGATGAGGAACGTTGCAACTCTTTTTTCTTAGATTTGGTACTAGGGAGACAAGCCACTAATACAAAAAATATATATACGATAAAATACGATAGGGAAAGAGCAGTAATACAAAACAACAAAGGGAAAGGGAAGAAATTAGAGTAGAAGTAGATATTTATATGGGTTTATATGGGAATACAGTACCTATAGTATATATATATATATATATATAGGCATAGTTATGTGTTTGCATGCTTACAAATGTGGTTACTTAAAAAAGAAATGTAATCCTGCACACCACTTGTTTGGACCTTCGTCCTATGACTGAAATGTCACAATAAAGCATCATGCAAGTGTAGACAGTGTGCTTATATTTCTTTTTCATTAACTGCCTCTTTGTTTTTTGTCCTACGCCCCTGCACTAAAAGATTTTAGGTGTGCTAAAGTTCCTTTTTCCCTTTAAATGTGTTTACTTGTAAATTTGTATAGTACATCTCGATCCTGTACAGTGGTACCTTGAGCATTTCCCAGTCATTATTGGGGTGTAACTTATAATTCTAGTTACGTTTATGGTAAGTAAATGTTGTTGTTTGTATGTTTTTAATTGAGTAATTTATTTCTTTATTCTTGCCACTTTGTTTCATACTCCAGTGTTTATGTATTTTTCTCTTTGTATGTTTTTGTGTGGTTTTTTTTTTTGTTTCTTTTGTCTGTATGTGCGTGTAATGTGCTTGTGAGACTCATGTCTGATGTGTTGTCCTCTCCAGACGCAAACAGCTGAGGTATCAAAATACCACACTGCAAATCCCCCTCCCCCATCCCACATGGCACCAAACCTCCTATCTCTTAAGCATCCTCAGCTGGTTTTGCCAAGACGGTGAGATCCAGGGTGCTAAGCTCAGATATTTTGTGATATCAGAGAACCCAGTAACCAAAGACATAGTAAGCAGTGTATTGACCTAAAAAGTAAGAGCTATCATGGATTACATGGATTATTGGACATGGCACTTGGCCCATCACTTTCACAATAGCGCCTCACATCTCAGCGCTGAGTCATCAATTTTGGAACTCTCCCAAAAAAATAAGCAAGTATAACCTTTAGCGGTGTCAGCATGGTCAAGTAAACAAAAACAAATGGCTGCACCTCTGAAATAGTTGCTGCGTGTTCAGGAAAAAAAAGTAATGACAGCAGTGTGGCTGACCACATGAGGAGAGGGATGGGTCCAAGAGGGGTTTCATTTTTCACACAGTCAAAGGTTCTATAGAGCGCCTTGATGCTTCTTGCATGAACAAATTAAAGAGCATCTTGATGCAAAGTTGAACAAAGCTTTTAATGTTATGGAAGGAAAGGAAAAGGGGTTTTCAAAATAAAAAAGATTTCAGGCAGAATCCAATCATATAACTAAGAACACTTTTTTATAATTTATATAATTTATTTTTTCTAGTAACAGCCCAGCTTCAGCTAGGTTACAAATACCTCAGCGGTTAAAAGTTTGATAGCAGACACACTGATCAAATTCAGCGTGTCCCATTTACCACAGTAACTAATACTGTGGCATTGTGGTAATGTGATCTCAGCTGAACCACTGCGTGAGAGAACAGTAAGCAAAAAGAGAAAAAAGGTCATGTTCAGTTCCACAGCAACATTTCCCTCCATTCACAAACAAATTAATTTACATTGTGCATGATGGGACCTGGGCCATCATGCAGGGCAAAGACATTACCATTCACATGCATGAAAATACAATAAAGTTAGTCACATTTGGTTGCCTGAAAGTCATACCTGTTCAGCAAGACGCACATTCGTTCAGATAAATTGGAGTGCATCGATTGAGAAATCGATATATAAATAAGTGGCCACCTATACTCTTTTCCCTTTACATGTTGCAAAGGTTTGCAGAGGGAATCATACAAATAAATATAATAAGTTTACCTCTGTATTACATAGGGTCACCCTAGGTTTTTGTAGGGCTCTTAGTGAAGTTTGATTTAATTCTAGCCTTGAAGCAAAACAAAAAATGAAGTCACTACAGCTTGGTACAGAACTAAACCAAGCTCAAAGAGACAATAAGAAGAGACAATATTTGAACATATTATGTGACATTATTTGAACACATCTCTGTCAATTGCTAACAGCATTATCCAACAAGGGTTCAGATTGTTTTTAACTATTTCCTTATCACATCTATTTTTCCCTGGCTTAGCCCTATGTGGATGCTTTGCATAATTGAAAAGGTGACGGTGATAGCATGTTAACTATTCATTGCATGAATTATTTTCCTCATCTTTTTATTAACCCTTGCATCTGGGAGCTGCAGCAATGATTCTTCCAAATCACACCATGCTACTGAATCAAATGAAAACTGCATTTAGATAAAAGATGATGATAGAGAAAACGCAGCATGAACTAAAATAAGTAACTTATTAAGACGGAAATACAATAGGTTTCCATTGAATGGGGTGATATTAGCAGGGACAGAGCCATCATTTCTTAGGGGGGCGGACATGGTTCCTTTTTTAATTTTTTAAAACCAGCTTAACCAGCTTTACAAAATCTAATTTCAGTTCGACCTTTTAAATGTATCCTGCCACAAGTTTCAAATAATTAATGAGATGCTATAGGCCTATTCAGCATAACATATAGGCCTGTTCTAACAGGCAGGCTGCACCCTGCTCCTCCTATTAACAGCGCATGAATACTGCAAGTGCAAAGCAATGGCGTCAGTGGAATCTAGAGTAAAAACTGAATAGAGTATCCCTATAATTGTAATAAATGCTTTGACTGTCAACCAGCTAATTGTATGAAGCCTGAGTGTTGATAGCTAAAGAGAAAGCAGAATATTAAGCTCTTTCCTTGAGTCAAGTTAAGCTGCTGTTCCCTGCTCTTCCTACCAGGTGCAAGAAACATGGTATCAATAGGCTACCATGAGTGTCAACCAGCTAACTATATGAACACAAGCTAATTGTCGCTAGCTAAAGTAATAATAGCTAATATCAGACAGAATTTTTAGCTATTTCCTGTGTCCATGTCCTGCTGCCCCCTGCCCTGCTTTATGCTTTTTCTATAGGCAGTACAGAAAAAAAAATAAGTGCCAAACAAAGATGCAATATGGACTATTTGAAACTGGACATACTGTGACTGTTAGCAAGAGAATAAGTCATGTAGCTAGTGAGGTGACTGTGGACAAGGCTATTTTAATGCAGTATAAATCGATTGTACTTCATACTAAATTGTATTTCTTGATTCGATGAAATAATCAACTGCATGCTGCCATTTAATGGCTTGCTGAACATTGTAACATTGTAGGCCTAACTCTTAAGCAGAGATGGACTGGCCATCTGGAAGTTCTGCAGAAGTGCGCAGCAGCAGCAGCACTCAAGGCGTAGAATAAACAGAGTTGCATGAAAAAGTGGCCTATTGAAGAAGCTGCTGTTCCACCAACATTATGTTGGCCAAGTGTCGGAGACATCACTGATTTATTTTTATGTGAGTATTCTAGTTAAATTCTTTACCTAAATCTTCTATATACTCTTAATATAGTTCTAACTCTTTTATCATGACTTATACAGTCTGTTATGTCTTTTCAGGCTTCTGTACTCTACCTTTCAGTCAGCAAGACTTCTTGGGTGTGTCCTCCATCTCTCAGTATTAAACTGTGTACCTCCAGCCTCTGTGCACCCTTAATGTAGCTCCATAATGGCTTATACAGTGTGTTGTGTCTTTTCAGGCTCCTGTAATCTACGTTCGATCCAGCAATACCTCTGGGGTGTGTCCACCATCTCAGTGAATATTCTAGTTAAACTAGAATAATATATATACCATATTATTGTGATACTACTTGGTATCGTGATACCTTGGCTGGTATAGTATCGTGGGGTAAAATTAAGGTATCGTGACAAGTTACCTTGCCAGGGACTGTGGCGTATCCACGTGCCAGTTGTGGTGGGCTGGTCTGGGTCAAAGTCCAGGGCTGTATTTTTGCCCCAATCGGTCCCTGCTCTTAACACATGAAAAGTATCTGGCATGTGTGGATTTTTTAGGGTGGTGGGTGAGTGACTCCGCAGCCAGGGTTTGCTTATTGTTGCTATAGGGAGCTATTGGATTTGCATTAGAAAAAAGTGCAGCAGGGGACAGATTTGCATTTTTCTGACGGTGTGGGTGACATATGCCCCACATGTCCGCTGTGCCCACGGTGCTGTTGGATGCAAAATCAGCATTTTACAAAGATGAATCAAATGAGCCAGTCCTGAATCAGTTCAGAACTGTTGGATAGAATTTACTTAAAAGAATCGTTCTTCCCACCAGGAGGAATCCATGTTATTGTGTCAAAACATTTCTGGCCCACTGTGATGACCCCTATTGATTTGTCTGCCAAAGACAAATTTTACTAGCATAATTGACACTTGACAGGTGTTACTCTCGAACCCTGCTTCCACAGACATGCAAACACACACACACACGCACGCTTAGAGAAACGAAAAAGCCTGTCAGAAAGCTACTTGCCAGAAACGCACGCGTGCACAGGCAAATCCACAAGCTGAA
>OMOV01008590.1:1452-11519 GCA_900312565.1 Beryx splendens
AGAATTTGTTCCTAATTGACCTGCCTGGTTAAATAAAGGTTAAATAAAAAAAAGTCTTCCATTCAGTTTTAGACATCTTAAAATTGTTACGATTTCTTTCTACGGTTTTGCATTGTGCAATCAGCCCAGGCAAGATTTCAGTTGCAAAACCGGTCTCCTGTTTCATTCCAACTGCCATTAAAAAGGTCTTAAAAAGTCTTAAATTGAACTGGTAGACCCCTTGATACAGAGTGAAGAACTGAACTCATCTACGGAATTGTGTGCTTTTGGTTTTGCACAGATACACCGGACACTATTTCATCACCACGCTGCTGTACTCCTTCTTCCTGGGTTGTTTCGGTGTCGATCGCTTCTGCCTGGGCCACACCGGCACCGCTGTGGGCAAGCTGCTCACCCTGGGCGGCCTGGGAATCTGGTGGTTTGTTGACTTGATCCTGCTCATCACCGGCGGGCTGATGCCCAGCGACTACAGCAACTGGTGCACCTACTACTGAGGCCGAAGAGGCAAACGCCGACCGACCGAGGACTCTGGCCGCTTCTCAACTATTCCTTTGTCAGTTATCAGTTACACATTGAGAAATCCAAGGATTTAGCCGTAGCTTGCCATGGTTACAAATGCTGTGTTGATGCTTGTGTGTGGGGGTTTAAAGCAGTCCAGGGACCTCCTAACTGTCCTTGAGGGGGCTCCAGGGGATCCCCAGCAAAATTAATAGTTTAATTTTACTATAATTTAATACACTTCAAATGACCCCGGATTGAGAATGTATAACAATGACAAGTCCATTCCTAGATTTCACTCTCACCACTTTTATCACCCTGCATGCAGTGTAGACCGTTCTTCAGTATCTCCTTGGGACAAATCCTTACCAAATGAGGATCCATGGCCTAAATGTGGGTCTATTTGGGGGTCCCAGGGTTCGGAGGTTTGGAAAGTACACATAAATATAGACCCACTCTTCATTTCACATATTGTCCTTTTTGTTGTGAAGCGTATTCCCCGCCGGTGTAGTGATACGACCTTGTTGACACTCTCACATTGCCCAGTCACTATCGACATGCATCAGAGAGCCCTGACCAAAGTCTCCCAATCCAGCCACGAAATTAGATCAGAGCTTTATTTGTTCTCATTTATCTCAGGAAATTCATTTCCCTGGCAGAACAGAAACAGAAGAAATTAAAGTCCGGAGCTTTGTAATGGAGAATGTGCAGGAACCCCGGGGTCTGTGGCACGGAAACATTTGATCACCGCTGGTTTACAGGAAATAAGGCGCTAATGATCAGCGATCTTGTAACCATTTTGCCTTTTTTTTTATGCCACTCTGAGCTTTAATCGCTACCATCCTACACCACATTACTAAAAAGCTCAGCTTGACGCTCTTACTGTACGCTTCCACCGGAGCGTACATCAGAATATTGTATTTTCTCAGTTCCTCGAATGTACTCCCGCAGTGAAACGAAAACAGAATGAATAGCAAATGAAACGAGGATTGATTACACATTACAGCCAGTCAAGCAAGTATGAACACGGCGCCGAAGATGGATAGTGATTACGTAAGTCGTGTTAACGGCGTGATTGGTGATTTAGTGTTTTGAGTTATTGGCTTCAGGAAAGTTTTGAGGCAGGGCAAGCAGTGAATTCCTCAAGTCGAAACGGCGTCTGTGCCGTATGAGTATTTCTCTACTGTGCATCTGTGTGTAGAGTCTAACCCTGCTTAGTCTAAAACTAAAATGAATGACTTTGTATTGAAGGTCTTCATTGACGATGTAGTTAGTTTCTAGCTGGGCTCAGGTCTGGGAAATGACATGAAATCTTCCGACTCATTTTGTTGAATTTCTTGTTTTTACTTGAACCGAAGATTTATGCGGCCCTTTTTATAGGTAGAGCAAGTTTCATGACCCTAGGCTCCATAAAGCCCACGCAGAGGCCATCATAAAAACTTCCAAAAAGACATGGTCGTCAACGTGTCAGCCGTTTTCCTCATGCTTTTCGGAAGCAATATATTTTCAGCTGGTATTAAAATTCTGCTTGCATATTACAGTTTTCCACTCAAGATATGCTTTCTTTCTTTAAATTTAAAACTGTGTACATAGTGACTGTCGTGTACAGGACGATAACCTGAGTGTGTTTCTCAGATGCTGATTGTTTCATCCTAACAAGTCCAAATCCAGTTGATCCAGAATCCAGAATGGTCCCACATGTACTGTAACATATTCTATTGATGTCTCTGTTTTGAAGATTTTGACGTTCTTGAGGCCCTTGCCCTTGTACAATACTGTATATAATATTGATGTGGCCGCCAGCGTGACATGGATATTGTTTTATATTCTTTAATTTTAATCCAGTAAGCTATTTATTTATTTGCCTTATCTATTTATGTTGTCTAAAACATGTTCCCGCCAACATTAGGGGAAGACACGTCCCTACGTCTCTTTGATTTGACAGCGTCTGCTTTTCAGATGATCTCTAATGGCATGTTGCTCCTGAAACAAAAATGCTACTGATCAAATTAAAAAAGGAATACATATGCAACTTGAGATTCAAATTAGGGATGGGCATACTCAATTATTTTGCACAGATTGTGCTCCTAAATGTCTTGTCTTTTTAATGAAGCAGCACATGTGCCTCTCGAAAAGAAATGCCACTGTAGAGCGCTGGGACGACAAATTTTCCCCTATTGTGAAGGAATGCAGACGGGCTCACTTTGCTTTTATCGCTCCACACAGTAATATGATTCAATAAAAAAGTGTTTGGTAAAGCGGTAAAGTGCATTCTCTTAATTGTCTGATTTGATTTAATTGGCTGTGGTTTATGCAGAGAAGTAGAACGTCAGTGGAAGAGCTTGTTGTCTCTACTCAGTACTTCACGATATTGACCTGAACTACAATATTGAATTGACTGAGCACAGTCGCTTCAGCTCCTGCAATGTGCCAGTATATGCCTAACAATTTGAGCAGGAGTGGGAAAATGTATTTATATCTCAAGTAATACATTTTATTATTTATGTACATATATTTCACCAATAACACGTAAATACACAATCAAATACAATTCTTGGGACATACAGCTGTTAGATTAACTGCATCACCTCTATACATTGAGGATTGTCTTGCATACACTGGCACTAAGGAAAGTATTCAGTACTCAAAATATCACATCTATACTACCCTTTGAATGAACAATAGACAAGAGCCACAGAACTTGTTTGCTTCAGTTTAAAGGAAAATCCCCCCGTGGATCCTCTGCCACAGTTTTATATCACCAGTCTGAGATGTTTAATGCATTCCAGAAGTTACTTTGTGATGAAGTGTTGTGATCGACTTCACTGGTGTACCTAGTTTCTCTCAACCTTCCTCGTCTGCTTCTACTTCAGTTGGGGATTTCCTACATTTCCCAGAATGCCTTTTGACAACCCCCATTGAAGGGGCATGAACTTGTTACTTTAAATGAAAAGTGTGTGTATGGGAGTGTTTCCCAAACCAGTCCTCAAGTACCCTCTGCTTGGTCCAAAGACTGTATGAAAATATGGACGTAGCCACCGTGACGTCACCCATTGGTTTGTGGACTCCCGTTTTGAAGCCACTTTGCCTTTTTGACCGTCGCCACCTTGGTTTTTTGGAGCCAGAAGCAGCTAGCGCGAGACCAGGGAGCCGCAGCGCCTCCTGCTATTGGTTCGTGATCGGCGAGCTGCGGCCTGTCAATCACACCCCAAAGCTTTATCGTGTATTTTACAAATGGGACCATAATTTACAAAAATGAACATCATGCTGTATTGAAGAAGACTTGAAACTAGCGACTGAGACCATAAACTCATTAGGAAAGTGTTTACTGAGGTAATAAATCAAGTGAGAACTAGGGTCATTTTCCCATTGACTTCTATACATTCAGACTTTTTTTTGCAGCCAGTGGAGTCGCCCCCTGCTGGCCATTATAAATAATGCAGGTTTAAGGCGCTTCCGCAATGGCCTCATTTTTCAGCCCTGAAGGTTGCCCCTTGGTTTGTTCCAGCTCTACTCTCTTGCATATCTGATTTAATTAAGGGCTACACCCGTTCATGCTAGTCCTGTGCTGGTAGAGCTGGCTCTACTGCTCTTAACTAGATTAGGATTGGCAAACACTGGTGTATGGGCATATAAATATAGCTAACTAGTTCATAAAGCTTGTAACTGCATTGCATTCTGGTCTATTGAGGCTTCTGTCTGGAGAAATTGGTCTTTCGGCCTCTTCTACGATGGATTTCTCCCTGTATGATTGTTGAACGTTGGTGCAAAATAGTGACTCTAGAAAAAAAACCCTTGCTCTTTGATTCTGAAGGACTGACACCAAAACTTGATGTTTTAGATAGCTGAAACATTTTCTGCTATCAAACTCTGTTGTAGCTGCGCTGGAAATATCAGACATGACGTCACCTTGTCTACGTTTGACCACAGGAATATGAAAAATACAACAAAATGAGCTTAGAAATGCAAGGTACATCACTAATAACTTTTTTTTACCATTGACTGTCTGTTTTGAAGTGCCAGGGTTTAGAGTGGCTTTTTCCTTTAATGACATGCCCTTTACTAAAACAGCTAGTCTATCAGTCAATCTCTTCAGGAGTGATGGTTAGTGTAACATCCATATTGTTCCGTCGCACCACCACAGAAAAAGCAGTGCCGGTCTGGACGGCTTCACTCATATCCTGCGTAGAGTAGATCGGCCGGCCGTTGATGCCGATGATCACGTCATGATTGATCATGCCGGCGCTGCGGAGCAAACAACACCATACATCACACACATAAAGCCTTGCTAACACAGAGCCAACCCAGGCGGGCGGGCCTCACACCCTAAGGAAAACATCATTGACCTTTAGACAAGTCTTTTCCTGTTGCAGGTTTCCTTCCCCTCAAGAGCGAAGGTAAACAAAAGAGACGGCGGGGTCGTGACATTATAATGTGCCGCACTGCACTGACATATATTTTAGGCATTTACTGTAGCTGATGATCTTATACAGAGTGACTGACAATGCATGCAAGACTAGAATAACATTAAGTTCCGATTTCACCCATCTATGGTGAGGAGAGCAAGGAGCAGTGTGGCTGCAAAAAGCCAGAGAAATCCGGACAATTCAGTATTGTCATGGTAAATTGACCTCTGTCATGCAGCCGGTGGTATGAGACTGCTGCTGTGTGCTGCTCAAGGCTTCGGGCTGTGATGTTATGGGGGGCTTTTAGGAATATAGCGAGTCTATAGAGTCAGAGAGAGGTCCTGTCTACATGAAGAGAAAGATGTCAGAGTTTTGCCTGTGGGAAGCATGTATATATACAAGTATAATGAGCAGCTGGACCACAGTTCAATCTGCAGCCTTGAGAACTGCAGGGACGCTCTTATTCCACACCTTTGAAAATATCCAGAGGCCCCCAAACACCAGTTCACAGCCCTGCTGTTGCATTTTGCAGGACCTAGTGGGTAAACAACACCGTGCTTTGCATCATACTGATTAGCTCCAAGTAATGCCTTCTAATAAAAAGCCTACTCACCATTGTAGTATCTTACTTTGAATCTCAGACCAAGGGGAAAACAGGATGTTTAATATTTTCACAATCTGAAAACATGTTTTATGCACCATCTCTGAGATGTGGGTCAGTATCTTGTTGACATTAATGAATAATGTTGCCATCTATCAATTAGGGTTAGACTGATATGGGTTTGAAGGCCAATACCATTTTCATACAAAATAAATTCAGTATTCAGTGTTTTCCCCTGAATTTAATTCTTCTGAGGGTGGAAAAGCCTCTGTAACAGTGAAACACTGAAACCCAGGATAATAATGATAATAAAACATATTCATGTATACCGTGTTGAATCCAATCAAAATGCCTCATTAGAGTACATTCTGGTAAAAGGCTTCCCATAGACAACCAATGCAGAATTGATCAATTATACAATGAATATGTAATCAAACTGCATCATATCCATCAGCTTGACGACACTGACTGATTGGCTGATCAGGCAAATATTGATCAGATATGTCAAACCCTGCTATGAATGTTGTGTTTTGCCCCATTCCTGTAATAAATGCAAACAGAATCCTTATAGGTGTGATACACCAATGAACAGGAGAGACTTTGGCTTGACTCTTACCTGAATGCAGCGGTTCCAGGTAACACCTCATAAATATAAACCCCTGAGCTCACATCTGGAAAATCACTCTCTCGATCCTTGAGATCTCGGATCAAACTGGACGTACAGAGAGGAGCACAGATTAGAGGAACTTAAACAGTCGTTCCCAAAGAAGACAAATAGACTGTCTAATTAATACATATACTCACTATGATATACTCACGATGGTGAAAGTTGCAGCATCCGGACGCCTATGTACTTCTTTTTTGGCACTGTCTTTCCTAAAGGCGATAAAGTAAAATCATAGATCATCAAATTCATGCCTGGAACCCATGACCAAATCAGCAAGACGAATGAAACATGCCATCCTGCTAACCGTTGATTTGCCTGTCATAGGATTCAGCGAGGAACTGGCGTATTCTGTCAGCCGGAATGGCAAAGGAGATTCCTGCAGTCACTTTCAGAGTATTTATGCCTATCACATCCCCGTCCTGTTATTGAACAAAGAGAGTGGAAGGACAACCGTAAGTGAAGATTGTGGTCCTAAGAGTTTCACTGTTATTACATTTTTGTCGCAGCTATGGAAAGAGGCAGTGAGAGTAATTTACCTCTTTTTCTTCCACTGCACAAAACACAACTCATCATCTATTAGGCCTAAGTGTTCTTTCCCCCCCCATCAGAGCTACAATAAAAAAGCATCCGTCTGGGTTATTGTAGTAACTTATCTACGTGTTCACAGTGAAGGACGAGTAATAAAATGTACCAGCGGTATGGCGACGGTTCCTCTTTAGAAAGAACTGTATTTTAGGAAAACAAAGCTGGAGGCCGCAGCCTTGATAAATTAATGTAGCCAACCATCTGTATGATTTGAATACACAGTACCAATGCATAATAATAATATAAGCCCTAGTCCTAAAATACTGAGGGAGGTTTAGCCTTAAACTTCACTGGGACATCCGAGAGAGTAGCTATATTATGCTTTCCTTTCCTTTTTACAAAGTACACATAAGACGCCCCATAAGAATATTTAGATAATGCACTCGAAAATCTTTCCAGATGCAGGATTAAAATGAGTAATGCAGCGTGGAGACTTTGGGTATTAAATAAAACAGAATCATGACCTTGCTCTTCACTGTCATAAATAAAACAAGAAAGATCGCCTGCATAGCAATAAGCGTATATGCAAATGACACGGTATTATCCTTTTACATATAATGTAGCACCAGAAATCCTCTTACCAAGTTAACAAGCGGTCCCCCGGAGTTGCCGTACTGTGAATCAACAGAGCAACAAAAGGAATTTCTTACTTGTGGTTAACTTAAAACAAAAAGTGACAAGGGAGATAAAACGCAACGCAGGACCAAGAGAGGAAAAGGATGTGTTTTTATAAATGTTTTTTGTGTACTCGCTCACATTGATGATGGCGTCGGTTTGGATGTACTCCATGTCAGAGTCCTTGAGGCCCAGCTCCAGGCCGTTGCGCTGCGCGGTGCTGATGATGCCGGTGGTGACGGTGTTCTGCAGGGAGAACGGGCTTCCCACCGCCACCACAAACTCCCCAGGACGCAGGTCAGACGACTGGCCCAGACGCAACACTGGCAGGGGACTCTGGAGCAAGGAAGATCAGCAAGAAGACAGAATCTTATGTTCAACAGAGAAGGACAGGAATGGCTTGGAAACATTTCATTTCACAAGTGAACATTTCACAGGTTCACTTTTAGTTCTAACATTTCTCAGAGGCCAAGTGATTCTGGCAGAAATAATCTTCTTGGCTGAGTTAAAATACAGTGGGCGAAAGAACCAGTTTTTCGAAGCACAGATTATCTAACTAGCACATTTGAAAGGCAAAGAAGGAACTTGAATATGAATAAAAATATAAATGGCAGTGACTTATCTGCAGCTATGGGCTTATATGGCTAGTTTGAACTTGGAAGGACAGCTGGCTAACTAGCTGACTTAGAGAACTATGGCTGGACTGCATTTTCTCAGTGAGTATAGTAAGACTGCTAGGCTTCCAAATATCAGCTACCTACTCCCTCACTCCTTGCTTTTTTCACTAGGCTTAAGTTCCTTAGCCAGAAAACGGTTGTTCTTTAGCTCCGCCCACTGAGATTGAACTGAACCAATGAGATTATTTCTGCCTCAGAGAAATGTTTGTAGAAATAAAATTCCAATCTGAGAACATTTCTGCATTTTTTTCATCTCTGAAGAAGTTTCTTCTGGGTCAACTGTGAACCGACCAGGCCTCCATGGCCATGTCATTTCATAATTTCTGTATTTAGGGAGGTGTCACCATACAATGGACCAAGTGTGTTAATTCACTAAATCCTAAACTACGGCAAAATACCTGCATACAATATCATTTGCCATGAAAACCCGCTTATACCTGGGGTCAGATGGAGCAATTTGTGATGATGGACAAGACATTATTATTTGATCAGTGTGATCAATTATTAGACATAGGTCCCCAAACTATCAGGTTAGAGGGAAGTCCTGAATACTTACGTGACTTCATGTAGCAAAGGAAGGCTTC
Organism: Beryx splendens; assembly: GCA_900312565.1. NCBI lineage: Eukaryota > Metazoa > Chordata > Actinopteri > Beryciformes > Berycidae > Beryx > Beryx splendens. The sequence goes on from OMOV01008590.1 coordinate 10,086, forward strand.
CAAATAAAATTCTGCAGATTTTTGCTTGATCTTTGCTCTTCATTATGATAACTACAAGATTAAGTTTGTACTAATTCAGGCTAAGGTATGACAAGTGCTACACCTTGCCATACCCAATTTACACCCATGGTAATGAGTGTGGTCTGTGTAACTGCCTACGTTTCTAAGACCAAGGACCACGTTGGAAATGAGTATTTGTTTTTGTGTAACCCTTGATTATTTTCCAATGCTTTTGAAAATTGTTCAGTAAACCAAACTAAACTCAGCCTTAGCTTGTCTCTGCCTGCCTTCTCTTAGCCCGAGCTGCAGCACTTTTATCTCTGGAGTGGAATGTGATGCTCGGGGCATGGAGCCTTGTGCCACGACAAATTTGCCTTTTAGGCAACCTATAGGTCTGCTTCTACAGAAAAATATATCATCCTATACCTGTCTCCCATGTTATTTTAAGGCAAATTCCTTCACATTTATTGTCCCTTTCAAAGTAATTCCTTTTTATCTCCTCTTGATTTGTGAGGAAATCCTGTATTCCGATCAGTTATGAAAATCATAATCATCTTGTCCATGCCGAGTGGAGTTTCAGAGAAGCAGTCGGGGGTGGAAGCCTTACTGCCATACAAAGCAGCTGGTTGTGTAAGAGTATATCTAAAGAGTGACAAATGTTTTATTCAGAGCAACACTTGCAAATATGAAAAAAACAGGCAAAGCTTTGAATTTACATGACATGACCAAATACCCCCTGGGGGAAATCAGACCACAAATTGACCATGTTAAGGAGCAGAGTCTAATTTTGGTGGGCGAAGGCCCCTTGATGACTTTGTCCCCTGAATATCTACCCCACTTTCTGTGCAGGATTAATACACTGTGTGGTGGCTTTGATGTTAGCCACTGATGACAAGCTGCCAGGCCCGAGTAAAACACAAGATGTAATTTTAGTCCAAGGACCTTGGGGAGCCGAGTGAAAATGGAGTTGCTTCTTTCCGGCGTGCACTCACGTCTGACTCAATTTTGATGAGTGCGATGTCCGTTTTCTGGTCCACGTCCTTGACCGCGGCGTCATACTGCACGCCGCTGTTCAGCTCCACTTTGATCCGCTGCTTATTGACGAGCACGTGCGCGTTGGTGACGATCCAGCCGTCCTCCGACACGATGAACCCCGAAGCGCTCGACACAGGGACCTCCTGATTGGAAAACGGCAGCCTGCCAAGACAGAAGAAAAAAGGATAATGCTGTATCTGGAGGGAGATAGGTGCTGAATTCTCAACGGTCTAATTTTGTTTCGTTTATGCCAATAGGGATGTTCATGATGCTCTCTGCTGAGGTGTATTTTACCTTTGGAAAAGTTCTAGATGCACCACTGCTGGAGCGATCTTATCCACCACATCTGCAATGAAGTTGAACTTGTAGCGCATGCTTCCTGGATGTTGGGTTCCTGGG
>OMOV01008606.1:9368-22402 GCA_900312565.1 Beryx splendens
GCAATTCATCAACGTTTGCAACTTTCTTCCGGTTTATTTTCTGGTTCATCATCTGAGGCAACAAGGGAAGATATGGAGAAATGAAGACCAGAAAATAAACCGGAAGAAAGTTGCAAACGTTGATGAATTGCCAGTTGTTTTTAACAGAGAGCATGAGAAATGTCAACATGTTGCAGTGGCTGTGTGGCTGACATGGTGCACTTGACCTTCAGGCGTTTAAGGATTACTTTAATTCAAATCTACTGTAGTTAGTCTGGGCATCTGTGAAAGAGCATGACTATGTGCAGATTGTAGTCATGGGATGAAAATGTGGATGAGGAGGCTGAACAGTGAGCAGGCCATATGGCGTATGAAAAACCATCTTTTACATTTGGCATGAGGTCGCTCAGACACACAGAATGCAGTATAAAACAGCACAACACCACATTAAAACGCATGAGTAAGTGAGGACAATTATGTACAGGCAAAGGTTTAGTTTAAAAATACTTGGTTCATGCACAGACAAGCACCGCTCACAACGATCTGTTCACTCAAACAGATTACTGAAAAGCAGCTCCATCAATATCAGCCTTCTAGACAATAAAGTCATTGACTCTGTATGGAAATAGTGACAGTAGAAATGATTGGTAAACACACAGTACTTTCAATTCATTACAGTAACATGCATGCCTTTTGAGAACTGCAGTAATGCTGTGTTTGATGCAACTATATGGAACCAATGTTGGCGAAAAAAAATCTAAAAACAAGCAAAAATCGTCGCTCAACATGTTGAACTGCACGTGACACTCAGGTAAAACATACGGTGCAGAAGTGAAAGAAGACTGTGCGTGTGGGTAATATGCTGTGAACTGGAAGGAGATGAGACTGGGTGCTTATTGAAATTCATGAGGCATGCAAAGTCTCTCACTTACCACAAACATGGTTTAGGTTATGCGATTTGGGAAAGGGGGAGGATGGGAGATATCACAACAATCTGTTAAAATATTCAATACTCAACGCTAACCTGATTTCAAGAATTATAACCAAAGTATGATTTATTCAATTTAACATTTTGAGTAAGGATTCTGGTGTATGACTGCTCTACAACCTCAATATAATGCACCATGTTACTAAAAGGCTATGAGGATTCTTACTGTAAGATTGACTTGGTAATAATAATAGTGATAATAACAAGTAATATTTCACTTCGGTGTAATATGGTTCGTTTTCACCAGCCTTACACCCATGTGAATGCACCTACAAGTAGCTTATGTCAGCTATTAAAATAAGCAGATAGCCTACCTTTCATTCAGAACTGTTTATTCCATTGAAATGCTTACTACTGCAGTTAGTTTATACTGCAGAACTACTATTTCAGCTGAGGCCCCGAAATGAATGGCAGTGAATTAAGGCAACGGAAACCCACTTTACATGTGGGAAAGGCTGCTGAAAACTATTTATGTTATTACAAAGTGAAATATCCCATTAAAGCCTACCAATTCAGCAATAGTCCACGTTTCAGCATGGGATGAATAGTAATGACAGTTTATTCTACCTGAGTGATATTAAGTGTCATTAACCTGCTGCACGCTGAATCCAAACCGGCAACATGTGACAACATCAAAATTCCGTTTGAGAGGAAAAGGTCACCAAAATACCAGTAATGCATAATTTATGACATAGCCAGACTCTTGAAAATGAAGTAGTTAGCGTTATTAGAAAATCCCTGGATAGCATAGGCAGGTTGTATACCTAATGATGTCTCTCATGGCTAAGTTTGCTGGAGCTCGGGGACGGGGCAAAGTCCCTTGAAACCCATGAATAATTGAAATCCGTCCACCTCTTGCAACACTGCAGTATCATATTTCTCATGAATATTAAATGGGTGAAATTGTCCTGACAAGGTGTGACCTACTGCAACAGTGTCTGCCTGTTGGGTCAACGTCGTCAGACTGAATTATTGAGTGTCGGCACAGCACAGTGTCAGGTGACTGAGTTAGTGTCTCCTGCAAAGGAATGACATAAGCAGACACCGAAAAACTGGGCCTCCCTCACAGTCCCCTGCTGCCCAACACCACACTCACTGGGCTCTGCATGCAAAATTCACAAAATTCACTGGAGAGATCCTTGAATCACATTTAAGTTTCTCTTAAGTAATGTCTAAATGACTGGAAAACAAAAACAAGGATAAACACCACTGCTGGCACTCACCGTCTCCTACATCCTCTGGCTTCTTGCGCTTCTCGTACACAACGATGACAACAACCAGGATGATGATCTCGGCCAAAACCCCCAGCAGAGGCCAGAGGGGGGCCAAGAGGCTGCGCACCCTCAGCACAGAGACCACGGAGGAGGTGCCGATAATGTTGGTGGCATTGCACTGGTACTCGCCAGGATCCAAACCGATGTCCAGGTTGGCAATATGGAGCTCGGTGTAGTTGTCTTTGTTACTGATGAAGAAGCGTCCGGATGAGTTATCAATATCCTGTAAAGGGAAAGGGAATCCACAGAATAGAAGGAGGTTGATGGTGGATGTGTCATGGTGGAATATGACTATGTGTAAGATAACAGTGGCTATGTTTACATGCACAGAGTAACACGGCTATTGGCCATAGTCTGTTTAGTCTTATTTGAGTTAAGCTGTTTACATGCGCCATTGCCGTTGGTACCCTGCGATTGAGTCCCCCTGTTGCCATCAATAAACCAATCAACAAGATCACCTGCGATAGATAGAACGGTCTGCCAGCAAGAAAGTATGAAAAAGATGTGGCTGCCAGCTAGCGGCTTTGACTGGCCGGTAGGTTACTGCTAATTCTCAAAATTGAAGTATGAGCTCCCCTGGGTTATTCTAACCGAGTTAGGACGTTTATCTGCATCCACTCAGAACCAGGTTAATTGAGTAAGAACAGAATTCTCTGAGTATGTTTCCCACTCTTGTTCTAATAAACATCAATTGTTTATTGACCACAGTGAACCAAAGAATGATGGGTTCAGTGTTTTGAACCATATACTGTATATACAGTATGACGCAACACAATATATGACTTGCACAGATAATACTGCATTCCATCAATATAAACTGCAGCACCCATAAACAGCATAAACCTTTTCCCACTAAGCCCATGGATGTGGGGAGATGGGAGTGAGAACATACCATGGAAAGACCGCTGTCCAGCTTGCGCCAGGTCCAGATGGGGTAAGGATAGCCCACAGACTTACAGTAGAGGATAGCACGCTGGCCCTCATTCTTATTCTCACTTCGCTTGTGGCCTGTGATGTCAGGAGCAGCTAAAACAAGGAACAACAGCAAGGATCCACTGTTATTACATTTAAGAAGTTCACCAGAATACAGTGCCACAGGTTTACTGCATGTGCAATAATGTATGTATGCATATATTATGTTGATTGCAGGGAAAATATATGTGTAATGTGTACTTTGAAACCATGTACTCCTGTCATTTTCAAGAAGAAACTGATAATAAACTATAAGTCACTCACATTTATTGTAATCTCTCTTATTTATTTTACTTAAGAAGGCAATGCTGGTGAAAAACTGCTGTGCGAATGAAGCATTTTCAGGCACTGAACAGCTGCGGTACAGCAGTGAGATGATAAATGCTCTGCATTTCCACTAATCCACTAAATGAAGGTAATTCCAGTTAAGTATTTTAGGCACGATCAGGAGAGTGCTATATAGGGAAGCCTGACTAACTACTGTGTGAACAGAACAGCAGGGGGAAGATGGAATAAACATTAATCCGGCTAACACATCACTCAGCCACTGGCAGGAGATGGTCACACTACTGCAATCACAATAGAAATCCAATGTTGTATATATTTGTACATCTAATATTCCATTCATTCTGATGATAAATGAAATCAGAAAACTATAAGGAACAGGTGGCACAATACAATATTAATTGTCAGCCATCAATACTACATGTAATACTCATGTAGTACTGTAAATCTGCCTGGTTGTAAATCTTTCTGCCTGACAGAAGAGCCCTATAAAATAAAAGCAAGCGCTACCAAAATCCAATTTGCCTCCGTAGCGATGCATGTGTGACAGCAGAATAGGCTGGGGCCAGATTTTACCATGGAGACATAATCCCTGGCCATCGGACAGACAAGACACCATCTGCTGCTACTGAGCTGGGCATTGGTTGGACGGAGGTGTCAAGGGCGCTGGTTGCCCAAGAGCAGCCAGGAGAGCAGTTTCAAATCGCAGGTCCTCACATGATAGGGCTGCTGGCGCTCAAGGCCACCTGGGTCATTTTTACTGGTGACATCTCTAATGTGGCCTTGAAACCAAGAGAGAAAAAGGGCCTGTAGCTTACAAATCAACACGTACCTTTAACTTCGATGGTGGCGTTGGCTGGAGGAGCCGTCTCGAAGGTGTAGACACACATGTACACTCCGGCGTCGTCTCCTCTTGGTTTGCCCAGCCTGAAACAGCACAAACACACCACAGCCTCTAAACCAGTGATTCTCAACCTTTTTCATATCAAGGACCCATAATTTAGTCCACATTACGGCCACGCACCCCCATTTGATGATATATTTTCTCTCTGACCCAAATCTGAGAATATCTGATATGATTTTGTCCAGAATTCGACAACTATCTCTATTGCAGGTAGAGAGATAACAGTGAAATTGTGATCGAAATAGTTATTCTTCTACATCTCTATTGTGTTAACTTCTTGTAAATTAAATAATGGTGAAGTTTAACAAGTCATCAATTTGCTGGGGACCCCCCGGAACCCCCCTCAAGGACCCCTGGTGGTCGCCGGACCCCACGTTGAGAACCGCCGCCCTAAACCCCTCTCACAGACATACGAGGTTTCTCCAGAACTCCAACCTGTACTCGGTGTTCCTGCTTGTGCTGCGCGTGTCCTCGATCTCCTCCCCATTCTTCATCCAGTAGCTCTCCTCGTGGGCGCTGTGAGCGCTGGTCAGATTGCACTGCAGGGTGAAGGGGGGGCTGTGGGAGTCCGTTGGGAGGGTGACGTGGTCGGAGGAGGTGATGGACGGCTCTGCAAGACACACATAGATCAGCTATGACAGATATAATGCGTGCTACTACCCGGGTGGGTGAGGGTGTGTTGGAAGATGTGAATAACAACACAAAGGGTTCATACAGAAACCAATGCCAACCATACTGTAGACACTATAGAACAGGAATACAATAAATGTGTAAGATTAGAATAGTAACAAAATACTGTTCTTCCATTACAGTGCCAACATCTTATCATGGCAGAGGCACATTCATTCTACCGCTGAAATAAACTGATGGCTGATGGCAATAGCACAGCCGAAAAATATGAATCTTCAAATGCTAATTGCGTAGTTTGGTCTGCCTCAACCGATTCAGCATTTATAAAAGAAGTACTCAAGTCAGGAGCCGGTGAATCTGGCACTCGGTCACGGTCCATCCGACTCCGCTCTGAGCTGTAATTTAGAGCTGAGATTTGATCGCCCTCCAGGAATCCCATAAAAAAAACACATTGAATCTCACATACTCTAGTTACATGCACTCCCATCCGATTAAAACACAACAGACTGTCTAAAATCCTCGACTGGATTAGCTTACTTCAATAAAGGCCTTAATTGGAGTATTCATATTCTGCTTAATTCTGGTAGCTGCATTACTGAAGTGTTGTTTGGACATGCACACAGCAGCGAGCCTGCCAATCACAGTGTTCACAAGCTGCAACACTACTTGCCCAACAACACATTTTCAGTTTGTTGAGTTGTCAGTGTTTACACCTACTCTTTGTTTCCATCTAGGCTTTGCGCTTCTCAAATCTTGGCACTGGTAAATTTGAGGGAAAGTTACATGCAAAACATGAACTGCAATTTTGAGAAATGCTTATATAATGCATTGATTGCGTACTGTAGGTGGATGAGCAACTGACACATTTTATCATTAAGAGGAGTTAGTAGTCAGATGTGCTATAAACAGGAGTCAGTGTAGTGTAGTCCACAATATAATTCTACGTTTCAAAATGTAGAAATAAAAGAAGAATAGAGTGCATTTATAATGACATGTAACACATAGTGGCACACATAACGCACAAGACAGGGAGGATGAGGAAAGAAAAACTGAATATGATGATATTCAACTCAGGGAAATGAAAAACATGAAAGATAAAGGGAAACTAATATGTTGAACTGCCTACAGATGAGATAGAGAGGAAATAGAGGAGACTGGGCTCTACTGAACTGAGGGACGGGCATGGGCACAATGCGAAATACTACTCGTAATACTGTAATAGATGAGATAACGACTAGTTGACGGTATAGGTCTTCATTTTCCACGTCTGTGGGGGAGGATGGCGTCTAGGGAGGAAACTAGTGGTCTGCTGGAGACTTTCGAGGGAGGCTGAATCACAGAGGGAGTGTAGGTTTGGTTGCTATGCCGGGGATTTTCCTCCACACGGACCACTCACTCTGCAGCACCGTTATAGTGGCCTGAGCACGGATCCAGGTGGTGGCTGGATTTTGGTGCAGGTCGTTGCGTCGCGGGTCATTGCTGGCTCTGCACTCATAGGTCCCAGCATCATCCAGAGCCAGACGAGTGACGCCCAACACGCTCACCGCGTTGGCACCATAGGCGGTGTTGATGGACACCCGACGCTTCCGGGCGCCGTCCCACAGCTGCCGGAAGGAGTCGACTCGGTTGATCTCAGCGTACCACCACTGGATCTCCGGGGTGGGGTTGCCCACCACGTCACAGTACAGCTCAAAGGTGTCGCCTGTCAGCTTAGTCTCAGACAGAGGAGACTTCACAAAGCCCGCTGGTATGTGGGGGGGGCAGCATGTGCAAACAGACAAGCCGAAAGAGGAAAACAGGGGAAAGGTGTAGGATGGAAAGGCAAGAAAATAAATGGATAAATTAAAAAGGAACCAGTTAGGGAAACAAAAGAAAATAAAGATTAGGTCAAATAATACAAAAAAGACATTGACAAATTATATTAGAATGAAAATAAAGATCAACATAAGCAAAATAAGTGAGAAAAAAACATAAAATATTCTTTTTCACATGATTGTTTCATAATTTCTACAGCATGGAATAGTCTTGCGTTGCATGACGTCAAACAGATGACCTCAGATCTGTCCGAGCCATTATTACTGCTATTCCTGGGAACCTTTAACTCAATTCTGCAGGGACGCGCCTGTCAGGACGCACTCATTCGGTTTTGTCTAATTAATAACATCATTTCAAATTTGAATCTGGCTTACACAGCGCTCACATGCAAAAGTCCTCCAACTGACCTTGTCATTCTCATAGCAATTCATCGTTATCTACCGAGTAAAAACATCATCAGTGTTCAGAAAGGCTCGTTTATATGATTATTTATCGACTGAACACAGCTGCATTACATTCAGTGAGAAAAGTCTACTGTTACTGGACTAAAAATGTCTCTATTAGAAGTAAATGGAAGAAAAGTGCAACAATTGAACGCAGCTCTGGAGAGAAGGGGGGTGTAGCCGTAAGCCTGGTCTATAGGCTGTGTGGAGCGCACATGAGATTGAGAGGAGATTTATAGAAGCTGCAGCTCTGGGTCTCTGGGGAGCGTGTGGGCGCACGGCGAGAGACCCCCTCCGTTTCCATAGAAGCACTCAACGGCAACGAGACGGAGAGCCAACCAGCCACACCAGGCAAATCATCACAAGAAACACATTCACTTTTTTTTTTTTTTTTTAATCAAACTGACATCACACTCCTGCTTTTATCAAGTCTGGGCCATACTGTGCCAACAGCAGGTACCTTCATGTAGGTTGGGTTTCTGCAAATGAAGTAATTGGAATGAAAACATCACTCGACACCTAAGCTCTAAACATCAAACTGCTGAGAGACAGATGATGCCATCACACACAGATGTGTCAAAACTGTCCCAGCAGGCCGCTCTACAAGTCGGAGTAATGTTTCTCACCTCAAGTTGATGACATGTCAGTTTTTATATTTGTTTCACATGTTAGCCCCCCAAATACCACACAGGAACAATAATGCTTGGGAGATACCTACTTACTGTATGTTGATCAATTTACTGCCATTTTATTAATCCTGAGGATTTTCTTAACATTGTGATCTTAGAATTATAAGGTTCTATCTTACTTTTTTTAATCAAAATTGAGCTGTCATATTGATCATCTTAGAATGTTCGCCTACTTCATGCTTCTGCTGTGTTGTTGTTGTTTTTTTTAAAGGAGCATTTGCAGGTTGAATATTTAAAAATATAGAAAGCTCTACTTCAGAAATTTGTACTAGAAGGATCCAATCACAAACTTAAATGTTTCAGTGAGGATCAATTAAAATGCACCTTTCAGATGAAGCCTGCCAGAGGCTAGCTAACGTAGCCTGAAAGCAGCCTAATAATGATGTTCAAGCCAGAAAATAGCATTTTTAAAGTTAATGACAATATCACTGAGGATAATAATGAACGGTAAGTGAGGCTTTTCAGCTTAATCAAGGCAAATCACTTGTTCACCAACTAAATCTTTTTTTCTGATGTAACCTCTAGCTTACATCAGATAAACTACAATAGTCATTATTGTTTCGTAACAGGTTATTATATTATTTCTCTTTATCTACTGATGAATCTGCAGTATGTGGATGAAGTAACTGCTCACTGTTTGCATCTCAGTTAATGACCCGAAGCTGTTGTGACACACTGAGTTAGCTAATTGAATGTTGAATGAATATTCCATCAGAAGCCGTGTGCACCCAAGTTGTGCGGCTTCGCCTTTATATTAAATTAGTATTTTTAATGACAGATAGAGAGCAGCAGAAACACAGAACAGCAGAGAGAAGGAATGAGACAGATGAACAGAGGAGAACATCGAGTAGAAAAGCAAGACAGAAGGAGAAACAGACAATGAGGGTTGAGAGAAAAAAGAAAGCTGTCCAGTCCATCCTCCTGCAGTTCTGTAAGATGTAAACTATTACACAAACACGTGTAGAAAAATATGCATCGATTATCACTTTGGGGCAAGTAACAGTCATAGCTACATTCTGGCCAGTATTTTGATATATAACAAGTTGTGTATTACAGTGAAATTAGTTTTAAAGTGAAGTGTGTTTATGCAGTGGTCAGGGTTTTAAGGAGCGTAATTACAATTCAGATCTAAAATACTATACCAAAAATCGATTTAGTTTGATGCAGTGTAGCCTTGATGTGCTTCAAAACTGACTTGATAATCAAATTAAATCCTATCCATGCAATTTCCCATTGAAGCTGGGGTTAGTCCTGTAAACAGTCAGATAGAACCTTGTAGAACCAAACCACTTCTTAAAAATCCTATTTCTATTTGTCCTGGGGTTTTGATATTTTGCATTCAAAGGACCGTGAGGCTACAGGCCTTGTTTAACTATAAAGATAGATTTCACTTTATAACCAGCTGGGATGTCAGATATTTTAAGCTCAATATCCCAGAACTGCGCTCTACTTAGATAGAACCTTATAATTCCAAGCTCCCGATGTGTCATGTACTTTGCTGTTTGAGGACTGTATTGATTATTTATTTTAAAATGCCACAGGACCCTGGTCTCCCAGCAGGCGGTACCTTTTGAATGGTGCATCCACATCATAAAAACCATTTCTACTTGTATTTTTCCTATTCACTCACAACTCGTCTTTTATACTGTATTAACCTGGGACAACTCAGGAAGTGTTTTCTCATCGCATTATATTTTCATTCTCATATTCTCTATGAAAGAACACCAATATCAATTTACTCAACCCCATCCTTCTTATCGCCTGTATAAATGTAAGGTGAATCATTTGTCAATCTCTGGCTGGCTGCAGTCTGGCCTTGTGTATTGCCGGACATCTCAGCATCTCTATCCGTGAGCGCCGGTTTCTAAATAAAGTGGCAACATCTATTCAGCACACTAAAGCACAGCAAAATCCTCTGCTGGCATCGAGCCGTGCGTTGAGGCCTTCCTGCCTTGCACTTCTTGTGGTTTATTAACCAGAATGAGAAATCAGAAAAATGGTTTGGATAAGACTGAGATTAAACAGTCTCCTTGGCCTTCACTTACACACACATCCTTAGGGAACCTTAGCTGGAATTGCTTCCCATATGAATAGTCATTAGCAGATACAAATGGCTCCTCCCATGTGGTTGGCTGCGCCATACATCAATATCTTGCATTGTCAGACTCGGCTGCCCGGAATTTGACATGAAGAATGCCCCGACGCAAGAAAAACGCAGTGATGAAATAACATCCCGCATATATACTGCTGCAGTCTCTAAACTTTCCAGCCCCACTTTATTAAAGCGGTCACAAAAGTGGTGAAAAGTTTGAGGACAGCTGAAGAGGGACTGTGTTTCTGCCCTGTCTGTATAAGTGGCACATACACTGTCACCATTTGAAAGAATCCTTGAAAACCAGCGGAGCGGAAAAGAAAAGACTCCGCTGTCTGTCGGATACAAAGCTATCAAATTTAACCAGTGCTCTTTCTTTCCACTTGAGCATTGATTGAGGAAGAGACACTATGAGTGGGTGTGCAATACTGGAGGACACTTCTTTGGCATTCCTGCATGGTCAAGTCTAACAAGGACAAAAATGAATAAATTCTCACTCTCACACACAAACACACACACATCGATGATAAACAGTTGCAAAGGGATGCAAGCTCCTCTGCACACTTACTAGGGAATAATCAGCTGAGACCGGTGCACTGCCTCACTCTGCTTGGTGGAGATGAGATTTATGAGCGGAGGGTCATTTGGACAAGTAGAACTGTATTGAGAAATCAATGTCATTCTGCAGTGCAGTACATCTCAGCAAAGAGTTAACCGATTCACTCTTGCAAGAGGACATTAAAGCCATGGTTCCCAGTGCAGCATCTCTGCTCTAAAAATAGAAGCATGCAGCAAAATGGACTGGTGCTATTTACAGTGCTGCACATCTAAGGTCTTCCATCTAATATACATGTTATGCTCGGTTAAAAGGGTCTGGCTTGATGCAGAGCCTTATCTCACCCCGTAGGATAGGAGTTATAGGAGCCACACTGGAGATACACTGCTGGATTGCTAAATTCCTGAGTCATATTGCACTCCTTACATATTTAAATAGACTACCAAGCCTGACAGGTTGTGTGTGTGTGTGTGTGTGTGTGTGTGTGCGTGTGTGTGTGCGTGCGTGCGCGCGTGTGTGTGCTGTAGTCAAAGGAAAAGATCTAGATTTTGAACTTCAGCTTACACACTGACACACGATTTTCCAACCCCCTTTTCCCTAATTATTCCCTTTCCTGCCGAGCAGAACTTGTCCTTGCTGAATGAACCGTTCATGTTTCGAGTCGGTATTCAGCTCCACACTTCAAAGGACATTTTAGGGACATCGCACAGGCCTCCGTGTAGCCCGTTTGAGCCAAACCAATACAGATCCTACGCTATTAATGATTTATTGACCCTTATTTTCAAGCGTGCCGTGCTTAAAGCGAAAAGCCTATTCGGCTGATATGTATTTATTTCAGAGTAGCGCTATTCCATGCTGGATAGGATATTTCTCTAATGAGGCTTGAGTGCTGGAGAGACATTCGTGATGGATAGCCTTATCAATAGAGGAAGCTTAAAATGATCAGTTTGTAAAAACCATAATGAAATACCGTTACGGCAGAAATGCAGCAGATACCCCTCGCATTTTCGCCATCATGTATGTTTAGCGTCATGTATTTCTATAAGGCGTGCACTTTCCTACCGTTCTGGGAAGAGACAGACTGCAGCATCAGGGCTCCAAATATCGCCACCGAGAAGGACATTATTGCAGTTCTTCGCTTGCCAGGTATCATCTTTGAAGAAGGGAGATGAAAGATGCCGGTAGTAGGGAAGGTGACCTGAGCGGGATGTGGTGCGGGGTGGGACTGCGAGCAGCCGGGGCTGGCACTCCAATCGGGTCAGGCGCAGAGCGTCGCTAGGTAGACTGGGACTAAAGCTGGCTACCTGTGCAGCTCTCTGCTGTCAACCCGGTGCAGCAGCAGGGAAGGAACCACCTTTTTTTTTCTCTCCATCTAATCTTAAATCCCGCGAGATCTTAGAGGAGCGCAGAAACAAGAAGACACTCACGTCCTGAACCAAAGTGGAGCGCTATGCGAAATGTGGAGTGATAATAATGCCATAACTATACACTGTGCTGAATGCTTAACAAGCCGTGAAAGGCCTTAAACTGTGTTGTAGGTCAAGCAGTTAGACGGGCAGCTGACTAAGCCCTGACCCCAACAGACCCTGGGGCTTTAAGCAGACTTTTAATCCTATTTCAGTTTGAACTAATATAGGGTAATGGCAGTCTCACACCTGCGACATAGTGTGCTAGTCTCTCTTCTCACTCAAAGGAACTAAATGAATACTGTGTCATCCAAACTCACAGTGAGTGGCCTGGGACTAATTATCTGAACTCAGAAATCCCAGTTCAGACCAGCAATAGCTTGCGCATGACTAATATTAGGTCTTTAGGCTTTAATTGATGTCAGGCTGCCAGCTGATCTCCAGGCTCCTGTGTCTTATCCTTTTACCAACTTACACCACCTATTAGCCTGGCCGTTGTATTTTGACAGAGGGTGGAGGCTGCTGGTTATTGATTGTTGTTTTTGCAGTCTCCCACCAAAAAAAAGTCTACTTTTTAATTTTGTCATTAAAGAAATGTATGTTTTATCATGGAAACATTAACAGGATTCCACTGTGCATGTGTGCTGAAAAGGGTGGATGTGTATTTAGGATATTTCCAAGTAAAGTGGTGTGCTTGTTTAAAAAGCTGCTTACTAAAACTGCAAGGCCCAGCTGAATCTTATAGCCTAGCAGGATTATGCCATCTCAGTCCTCTCTTCACTGTTCATCTTCAATGTAAAACCTGGAGAACAATTGAAACTGAAGGAGGATGAAACTGCTGTAATTTTAGCAAGTTCAAATAACCCACAGATTAATTCAGATATGTATAAGGAAAAACTTTGTGCATATAACAGTGAGCTCAAGCAAAAGTCAAAATAATAAGAACAGTGCACATATCCTATTCTCAACAATTGATGAGAATAGGATATGTGCACTGTTCT
>OMOV01008617.1:7760-20593 GCA_900312565.1 Beryx splendens
ACCACAGCCTGGGCACACTGTCGAAAAAAGGGGGGGGGGGGGAGAGGAGAAACAAGGTTCATGAACATATGCATTTGTTGATTTAGATCTTAGATGGCAATCAGAGTAGTAGGTAAAGTAAAATCTAAAACGTTGCAGATATATATGTAAAATACGGTAGACTATACCATAACTCAGCTTCATTTGAATATGTTGGGTTATGCAGCAGTATTTTCAATAAGAATTGCCCTTCCCAAAGACTATATATCTATCTGTCTGTCTGTCTGTCTGTCTGTCTGTCTGTCTGTCTGTCTGTCTATCTATCTATCTATCTATCTATCTAGCTATCGTTTCTGATTATGTATATAGTGTAAGTTTGCTGTCCTCCTACTCCGGTCCAGTGGGTGGCGCTGTTCCTCCCACACCGTCTGTTTTACAAGCGTCGAAGAAACAGATGAGGAAGTGAGTTGCTTCCTGCGACTCACATGTACACAATCCCGAGATGGACTCATCAAAGAGCAGTAATTCCTCAAACAGTGGCCACCAAGGCAATAACTCTGCCACAAACGACGAGGCAGCAGATGAGTTGTGTCCCGGTTTTAAGGACGTGGATTCATTCGTCAAAGTAAGTGGACTTTTTAACGCGGCTGTGGACCGCTGGGTTCAGGCAGTTCCTGGGCAACGTGGACGTGCTTAACCTACTGGCTAGTAGTGAGCTACAGTCAAAATGCAGCATGGGCTTTATAGTAAACATGGGCAGCGATATATCGGGTGAATCATGTTTTTTCATCCATTCAATGTTAGGGGAACGAGTCTCTTTAACGTACGCAGCCAACGTCAGTATGCTAATAAGTTAGCTTAAAACAATCGAGCTGTCCCACTCCCGAGGTAGACTGTCTCATAACAAGTTAAACTTTGTAAACTCGATATTTCACCGAGTAATTTTGCGTGCTACAGATCAGTAGGAATCAAGATATTGTAATTGAGACACAAATTAACCCGAGAAATAACGTTTGTCCATCTATTTTTGCTGACTGTGCCCAAAGCTCGAATAGAGTTTGTCCAGAAAGCCTTCATGAGTCCACTTGACTCAAACTAAAGCAGCTGGTGATTCTTAATAATTGTCAGACTTAAGGAAGATTAATCTATCATTTTAATTTTACTCAATTACAACGCCCAAGCCCCTCCCCTTTCTTTCTTTATACTGTGTTGTATTTTATACGCTCTTATATTTGTTATGTTGCATCTTTGTTTTTATGTACTGTCCTGTCTGTAACTTTCCACAGTCTTGGCTACATCGCTCTTGAAAAGGAGTTTTTTTTCCATCTATATTGGATTTACTGGTTGAATAAAAAAGTGTTAAAGAAGTAAAAAGGTGTGTCTTCCTTCTCTCCTCTGCAGTATGGATTGGGGTCTGTGTTATCCGCCACCAAAGCATCTGCAGGCCTGCCTCAAACAGGAGATGAATATGATTTCTATCGCAGCTTCCCGGGCTTCCAGGAGTTCTGCCAAACTCAAGGAGACAGAATCTTGCACTGGTGAGTATCGTATGTTGTCACTTATTTTGGTTAGGTATGCAAATACTAAGCGTGGTTTTCTGAGTAACATGCCACTTAATATCTTATCTTATCATGTCATGTCTTTTCACCGTGTCCCTGTATTAGCATGAGTCAGATAATGCAACACCACGGCTGCAGATCTCACATCAGAGACAGCAACAAGCTGACGGGGCTGGAGGAGCAGTTTGACTTGGTGGTGGACTCCAACGACGTCATCCTGGAAAAAGTGGTATGACCTACAGCTGTGGTGTTACGGGATTATTTTTATGTTCTCTTGGCAAACCAACATAGCTGTATGTAATTTATTTCCAGGGGATTCTTCTCGATGAAGCCGACGGGGTGAACAGGAGCCAGCAGCCTGTCATGCCTGCAGGGTTTCAGCCTCCCAAGATCGTCGTGTCCAGCTGGAATCGCAAGGTTGGCTAATTAAGCGATCCGCTCGGCGCCAACAGTGCAGACGCCCGCCTCTGTTTCGGGCTGCGTTCAGCCTGGAACATTATGTGCCAGTCCAGGCGTTCAAGCACTTTTATTCTGGAACACGTGATAAATATTTATTCCCAGTCCTTATTATTCATGAGAGTGTTCACACCTTTTGGTAAGCAGCGCAAAGTCATTTTCTGCTTGTGTTGATCAGGCTTCAGACTCCGGCCGCAGCTCCGAGACGTTCAGGCTGCTCCATGCCAAGAACATTGCAAGGCCTCAGCTGAAGTTCAAAGAGAAAGTGGACAACAGCAACACACCCTTCATTCCCAAGCTCTTCATCAAGCCCAATGCAACGAAGCCCCTACCTTCTTGTAAGATGGACTTTTCACTCTTTTTTTTCTAGCTGACAGCCCTTGTCCTGTCTGTTGTTTCCCTTATAGTCATTTTAATAATAATCCTTACTCTTCTATTTAATTCATGGGTCAAGCATTGGTACCTTAATCCTACTTAACAACACAGCTAGGCTTGAATGACAAAATCAGCCATGTGAGAAATTACACTAAATGTGCCCTTGATTTTTAATATGCAGTGTGAAGCAAAATTTCAACTAATCTGATCTCTCTTTTGCTCCCCAATTGTAGATTTCACTAACAAGCAAATCCGCAAAGAGCGACCGGAGGACCTGGACGTCCCGGCTGCCCTGGCTGACTTCATTCACCAGCAGAGAACTCAGGAACACGTGGAGGACATGTAAGACAAGTCCCTCACTTGCAGTCTCTTCATGTAATGTTAATAGTTTGGTGTTTCTCTCAACTCATTCTCCATATAAACGTTATATGATTTTGATCCGTGTAGGTTTGCACACCCATACCGGTATGAGCTGGATCATCTTACAATACCAGAACAGATACTGGCCAAGTGTGAACCCCAGGTAAATTATAGATCAGTCTTTTTAAGTATGACCTTTTCCCCCATCCGTTAGACTTCTGCATAATCTTTAATTTCCCAGAATAAACCTTTGATTTGTTGATTATTTCCAGATGTACAAACCAATTGCTGAGACAAAGTGCTCCTTCATAGACACACTGGAGGATCTGGTGGCTCTGAATGAGAAGCTGTGCAAATCGTCTGAATTTGCAGTGGACCTGGAGGTACGGGAGAAACATCTGAGAAATTCATTGGATTTTATGTTGTTGTCAGACGCAGCTGAACTGCAGCTCTGTATAGAGAAACTAGCTGCAGATCATACTTTCGAAGATGGAGGGAAACCATTATCTTAAACATGTGACAGTACCTAAGTACTTGTAAGTAAATACAGTACCTGTTTACCAAGGTTTATTTAAAATTTTGGAGCGTTTTGTTCCTTTAGTTTTATTTATTTGGGCAGGTGAGAATGATGCTATTTGAACTTGGGGGGCACCAAATAACTGCACGCCTGAAAATGCAGGTTTCAGTCCTCTTCCATGTGAACTGCAGTGCGGTGTGCTAGGAGTGTGAACATAATAATACCAACTACAGGACATGACCCCAGAATGCCCAGTTTTATGGGTATAAGGAGACAGGTGTTGTCATCTGATAGCCAGTACTTTCCAAGCCTTTCCAAGCCTAGCATAACAAAATGAACTGAGGGCAAAACCATGCTCATATCCAGCCTTTTCTTCATGTGTTCTTTACTGATATGAACTTAGATAGGAAGGGATACCAGATAGTCAAAGCTCATTTGCATTTTTATTCACAGTTTCAGCAGGCAAGCCGTGTCCTGCAGGTTATGCGCCATTGTTTACATTTTCAGTGATATTTAAACAGGTGGAGCTCATCAAGTCACAACAGGTGCAGCGCATTATCAGGAGTCACAAGAGTTAATCATGCAATCATAACAGTCTCAAAATGAAATACACAAATAAAAACATGTAATATGTACACTGTATACAAGAAAGACTACATTGCTTTTATACATCAATCCAGTGAACATCATAAACACATAGATGAGCAGAAAGACCAAAATGTTCAGATTAGTAGGGCTTCATTATGTTACGTTGGTACTGAAAAGGTTGTTTACCAAGACAGGGCAGCAACCTAGACAACCTATTACTTAAATGAGAGGCTTTTTAAATCCATCACAAAAGAACTCTTACACCCCATGGCTTAAAGGTTGAATTAGACTAGAAATGCTTTCTGTAGACTGTGAGGAAACTATGATTTGCCATCACTACCCCCTTCTTCCTTTGAACTTTCACTTGATTGGCTGAAAATGTTTTATCCTTGTCTCTGCAGTCAAAAAAATCGCTCAGAGATCAAACCAGGAATATCGTTATAATCTTGGATGTGTTTATGTTACAGACATTCTTTTTGCTTAGAGCACGTTGAATCTTCTGTATAGTTATAGTTAGAATTCTAGACGTGAATGGGCCATAACACCTTGTTTTTGTTGACGCTCTTTCCCCTTCCCAGCACCATTCCTACAGGAGTTTCCTCGGCATCACCTGTCTGATGCAGATCTCGACCAGAGAGGAGGACTTCATCATCGACACCTTGGAGCTCCGCAGTGAGATGTACATACTGAACGAGGCGTTCACAGACCCGACTGTTGTCAAGGTGACTGAATCCTTCCCTTACTTGAGAGTCCAAAGACGGGAAGGCAGATGAGATTACTGTTTCTGTAGGGGTTATTGTTTTCATGTAACTATATGGTATGTGTGTGGTTGTTTGCAAGGTAGATCTGTATGCCTGCTGTGAAAAGTGCTCGATATGGTTACATTTTATTGAATTGGATTAAATTGAAGGTGATAAAGACGGTACGAACTCGGGGTCACATCCCCAACTAAATCATCTATCCTCTCCTAATAGAAGGAGAAGATGGTAGTCAATAGTAAGTGAAGTAATAAGGTAAGAAACCAGAATAGTTTTGGTTTAGTTATTCAGTGTGTTTGTGAGTAGTGCCTTGAATTTTCTTCTTTTTTGTTAAATATTTTGATACCTCACCGAGGTAAGAGCACCCTCAGCCCTTTTTCCTGACATTCTGATCTCCTCATTTCAGCTGAATGTATTTTCTTCACTGTCACCAGGTATTTCACGGTGCTGACTCTGACATCGAGTGGCTCCAGAGGGACCTCGGTCTGTACGTCGTCAATCTCTTTGACACGCACCAGGCCAGCCGGGCCTTGAACCTGGCCAGGCATTCGCTGGACCACCTGCTCAAATTCTTCTGTAACGTGGAGTCGGACAAACGCTACCAGCTTGCCGACTGGAGGATTCGGTACGGAGACGATCGGGCCATTTGACACTTGATCTTCTAGTGACTTTTGATCATGCTTGGCCGTGCGATTTATACTAATCTCTTGACAGGGAATTCATCATGCATTTTATGTCCGTTGAAAAAGCACGGTGTTATTTTTGACTTTGGACAGTTGAAGTAAGAATAGTATTGTCACTCTTGTCCCTGCAGGCCCTTGCCAGATGAGATGTTCCAGTATGCCAGGGCCGACACCCACTACCTCCTCTATATCTACGACTCTCTGAGGGTGCAGCTGTTGGACTTCAACCACGGGCAGCCTGGCCTGCTGCAGAGTGTCTGGAACAAGAGCAAAGACATCTCCCTGAAGGTACACAACACACACATCTCAGTCTGTACACCTCATGTATATGAAATTGACATTTTAACATTCACATCTCCTTTCTCGCTATTCTAGTTCCAGTAGTTTCTTTTTTTTGCTTTCCTATTTTCAAATTCCACACCGTGGCCACATAAATTTTCTGACATTTCTCATGACTCACCAATTACTTCCCTTCCTTACAGAAATATGTGAAGCCCATCTTCACGGAGGACTCATACTTGGACCTGCTGAGGAGGCAGAAGAAGTCGTTTAACACCCAGCAGCTCACTGCCTTCAGACTGCTGTTTGCCTGGAGGGACAAGCTGGCCAGGCAGGAAGATGAAAGCACCGGGTAGGCTGTTAGAAATGGATGGACTCGCTGTTATGGGAGCTTGCTAGTGCTAGGGCTCTTTTCTGATTTCAAATTAATGCCTTGTGAAATTTTGCCCATACACTTGCCTGACAACAATCTCCCGGCTTTTAGAGTCTTTCAGTATCAAAGCCTTTTGGCCGCTTCCCGAACATGTTTTAATTCCGTTCGTCCATATATCTCACCTCTACAGATATATCCTGCCCAATCACATGATGATCAAGATATCTGAGGAACTGCCAAAGTAAGTTTATTAGTGTTGAGTATTGAGTTGTTCTCGTTTCAGTTCAGGTGTCTTTTGTTTTCCAGCTGTAACCCTGAACAAAATGTTTTGTCTGTACTTACCCAGGGAGCCTCAGGGCATCATTGCCTGCTGTAACCCCGTCCCTCCACTGGTGAGGCAGCAGGTCAACGAGCTCCATCTATTAGTGCAACAGGCCAGGGACATGCCTCTCCTCAAGGTAAGAAATGATGAGTGGTGGTAATGGGGTTATAATGTTTTTCCGTTAATTATGTAATTTCGCTGTTTCAGTGTTGTTGAGTCACTCGTCAATGAAGGCACCCAGATCAATCAAATAGCAATCTTTTCTTCACTTGTAGGCCGAAATTGTAGCTCAGAAGAAGAAAGGACTCACGCCCATAAAGAAGGTTGGTTAAAAATTGATATATCCTGAGCTTTGAATTCATTTGTTAAATGCTAGTTTGCACAAGCGGTGTAATTGAAAGAACTGAGATCGGGGGGAAAAAGTAATGTTATGTCATTTTCCAGCCGGAGGTTAACTTGTTCGGCCCCCATGATACATCCAGGGTCTCTGAGAGTGATTTTCCCGTCTTCTCTCCTCATGGTAAGCTTAATTGTTAGTCATACGTATTTTGCGTGTCCTTACGATTTTGTGTTTTAGCCAATTAGACCATAAACTTCTGTATTTGTTTTCAGAACTGCCAGTCAAGCAAGGAATGCTCTTCTCAGACGACGAGCAAGGAATGGAAGCTGATGTACAGACAACGAGCGGCCTCATGGCATCGGCCAAAATCACAGTGTTTGAGGTAGAGATCAGCTGTGGTGTTTCAGTGCACTTTGTTTAGCCCATCTGTTCGTCTGGAATTGTACTAGTTAACGTGGGCTTGTGCTTCCTTTTTGTAGGAGGTGGAGACAAAAAATGACCAAGAGCCCCTCACTGTGGCTCAGGTGAAAGCCAGCCGCATCATTGAGTCTTTCCATAACCCTTTCAGAATGGTAAGAGTTTACCAGTGATTAACCTTAAGTGTTTTACACATTGTTTTACATAGCTGGACTCCGTATCCACTCAGTATTGTTTCATTTTATTCCTTTTTGTTTTCAGTATTTACCCTCCAGTGATGTGCATGTCAACAAAAATGCCAAGTTTGATCCCTCTTCAAAAATATACGAGGTAATTAAAGAGCTCCATACATCCATCCATACTTAACCACTGCATGATAGCAAGGATTAAAGCCCTAAATATCCTCAATATAGCCTGATGAAAGGGTCTCCAACCAAGCTTTGTTGTGCGTGCATATGTTTTATATAACTGCCATCTCATATTAACAGATCAGTAAAAGATGGAAACTGCAGAGTATGGAACAGCAACAGAAGGAGTTGGAGGCCAAGAAGAAAGCCAAGCAAGAAGCTAAGGAACACGCAAAGAAGGTGGCAGGTAAAGATCGCTAACTAGCCAGTCTAAATACACACTTTTCACTGTAAGTCTACATGCTGCTTCTTCATTGCACTGTAATGGTGATTTCCGCAGAGGAGAGGAACAAGGCCAAACAGAGCTACCAGGAGTCTCTCCAAAACGTTGCCACTGTTCGCCAGCAAGCAGCCGTGAGTAATTTGCTCTATTTTGTCCCTCAATTTGCTATTTTCTACTTCAAATAGGCTTCACACACTTCCACTTCACTGCTGATGTCCCTATTGGGCAAGTGCAATCCCAGTGAAAAACCATCAGATACTTTCAGCCCAGAGCCTGGCGCAGCACATAAACGATAGTGCTATATAAGCTGATTTAACCCACTGCATTGCTCCCCATTTTCTTAAGACAAGCCCGTTATTTCTGCCCATAAATGTGGTGACTCACAAGCGAGAGGAGCACCGCTGCCACTCTGTAGCACCGGCATGGTAGTGGTGTTTAATATTTATATCCGTCACATGATGTGCCTGGGGAAGCAGGATGCACAGCGTGGGATTGGAGTATTAGAGGCATGTCCTCCACTCATCAATTGCTGAATGCTTTCCTTTCCTCCCGGGGAACAACAATAGCTACTTTCTGCCCAAAAGCCCACCGCCTGTTAGCTCTGGCTCTCTAGGGTATTGCTCGGAAACCTCCTGCTTGGTTAGTCATGCACACTCTTGCCACCACTTGGTGTTTCCTCTCTGCTGAGAGTGCTCACTGAGACAAAAGTCGTGGTACAGCGCCTTCTGTCCACAGTGCAGGAGAACAGAAAGACCGGTGATCACAGTTTGCTGTCTCCCTGCTGGTGGCTCCCCTTCCCCTCTGCCTCGGACTGTGAGCCTGGAGCCATCAATTGCTAGTGCACACACACACTAATGGTGTGTACCACAGTAATCCATTGTGTGATTAGGGCTTAAGAGAGAAGTTGGATTTAAGTTGCTCCCTGCTGAAACAGCACCTTCGAATAAGTACGTTGGCACCGCCTGGTGGCATGCATCATAGTCAGAAGTATTGGCAGCAGGAGTTGAAAGTAACATTCGCCAATCTGCCAAATACAGGCAAGAATTGGCTGTGGTGGGTAACTGTCTGTTCTACTCGCCACTTTGGCAGTGACGTTTTCTACTGTTGTTTCTGTATGAAAAATATCTTTGCACTTTTCCAAAGCTTCTACAGTACGGATGCTTTGATTGATGCATGCTGTGATGCGGCTCCCACATCACTGGTCCTCTCTCGCCTGAGCATTGTTTGCTAACAGGAAACTGTCATCAGGTCGAGTTAAGTGAAGGTGAAGCTAGATAGATAAATTATAACTAACCCCATGAAATAATATTGGAAGAAAACCTCATGTTTTGTCAAGACTGAGGATTTCCCCTGTGGAGAAGTCTAAAAGTCTTTTGTTGTTGGGTTGAGCAACCTTCGATCAAACTCACAAATAAAGATGATGAAATGCTTGCACTTAGACTCTGCAAACCTTTGATCAGATTGAAATAAACTTTTTGGTTCACTGGCCATTGTGGCTAGATGATTTTAGAGTAACCAGCCACTCAGAATCTTTACAAGTCAAAACGTTTTTTTCTTAAATCCCAAAAAAGAATGAATGAAAAATGTTAAACTCTTCATACCATACTGTTTAATAACTGTTAGATAACAATAAAACTACACATACTACACAACTGAACACAGTGTGAGTGACATGATGACGCAGTGAGCTAGAAAGGAGGGTGTTCACTTCATGGGTACTTCATGGGAGCAGCCTCCTTGTAGCTGACATGGCAGCACAGCAACAAAGAGGACAAATGAAGACTCTTTAGTGAAACTTTCAGACTCCTTTCTAATGTTTGCCATGCTTACTCTGCTGAAATGCACTTCAGCTGCAAGGAGAGCTGTTCCCCTGCTGCGGAGAACTGAACTGAACTGAACCTTCTGCTGCCCAAGCTTCACTAAGCCTCACAGCCACGCACACACAGCAGAGCAGGGGAAAGACGGGGCAATTCAATAGTGAAGTAAAACTGTGCGTTTTGTTCTACTTAAAAAAAAAAAAAAGAGTTGGTAAGACAGAGGACATATTACTCAAGACACCGGTCAGAGCCTCAGTATTGGAGAAGCTTTGTGTTCACACAGATACTAGATCAGAAAACCTCACCCGCCAAAGTGGCTGATAGAATTGACCGTTATCCCCACTGCCAATTTTTATCTGTATTTTGTGTGTCAGCTGGTGTTTGGGTCATTAGAATAGACCAGAATAGGGCCGTCGTCATCACGTCACACAGCCACGAGAGTGTGCGTTCTGCAGCTATTGGCCAAAAAAGATTTGAGTCTTAGATCTTTAAAAGACGTCATGTAATGGATACAGACCTCATTCTCTACAGGGACACATGCTTGAATGCTACTGTAGGTTATGGCTAGCAGTTTTTGCTTTTGTTCATTGTGGCTTCAAAACTGATCAAAATGTACCTCAACAAATAAAGAAATCCAGATTAGAGGAAACCACTTACGCAACGTGTTCAGCCTTAGGCCTGGATATAGTTGGAGGCAATCATTTTTCACAGTCACTTTTCACTCAAGTCATTTTGCGGCCCAAAATCAAGTCAGTTCGTGGGCACAACAAATGTTTTTCTGTTGTTTTTTTTGTTGGAACATCAGTAAGGAAAATGGGCTAAACACGGCACTTGTGTATCACACATTTCATTGCAACATGAAAACAGCAATCTCTGTTGAAGTCGGAAGTGGCAAAAAGTGGCTGCTAATCTTACTGCCTGAAGGCATTTATGAAAGTTATCGTCGGACCGCACTAGTGTTGTTTCATTACAACAGTGAAGGCAAAAATACATGAATGAAAATACTTAGTCTCTCAGATGACCATTACCACAATATAACATGGTTGACAAATTTCATCAGGAATCCGCAAAAGGAGGTGGAAAGAAAAGAGAGAGGGTCGCCAGTGAGGTTGGAGAGTCGACTCCCAAACCCAGCAAGAAACTGATGAAATCTGCAGAGAAACCCCAGAAGAACGACCCAGCTCCCCAAGACGACTTCAAACCCTTCAACTACAATCAGTCAGACCTCAAAGTCTTTGCTGGTATGCATACAGCATTTTTAAAATCACATTTGTCAAACCATCACGCCAATTATATTCTACTGTATGTTAGATTTATTCTAGATAATGATAATTAATTCAAATCGGTGTTCCTCATTTGTTTTTTCAGGTGCCAAGTCAAAGGACAATACACAGTTTGATCCAAACAGACAAGCCCATGATCCAAAGAGAAAGGTATTTTACTCTCCATTTTCTAATGTCGTTTGGAAAATCTGTCTCACCAAAACTTCATCAGTGTATTGAGATTACCATTTCATTTGCATCTGTTGTCCTACAGAAAAATCCCAAAGGACAAAAATCTAATTTCTCTGCTGCAAACCGAAGTATGTCCTACCTGGCTGGAAAATCTGACAGGTAAAAATATTGTTTTACGTGAAGTTATACCCTGTGGTGTTTTTCTGCTTTTGGAGATAGCTGCATCCCAGTAAGCTGACCTTGCTGTTCATCTTTTTATTCTCTACAGAGGATTCCGGCACAACTGGCCCAAAAGATAGACCTGCTCTTCAATTACATTTTTTTTTTTTTACATTGTTTTCTCAGCAAAAATAATTTTCACTTGCTTTTCTTCTAAAAAAAATTTAAAAAAAATGAAACTCAATATTTATTGAATTTCAAAATGTAATGTTTTTGCTTTTGTGGAACAATTTCTCCTGTAAATACTTGGAAGACCTCCTTATTAAAAATCATTTTAGAGAAAAACAAATTGCAGCCTAAATTTCTTTGTCAAAACAGAAAAACATAATTTCACTTTGATGGAGCAGATTCACTTTTTAACATGCAAACCAAAGCCATCCATGTGTCCCTGGCAGATTTTGTGCAGTTGCAAAAATAGACATGTTTCAGAAAAGGAAAGCTGAATCTTTAAATACAATAATGTCATGCCATTTTTTGTTACAATCATTACATGGCTTTTTGATAATGTCAGTGTATATTTAAATCATAATATATCATAATTTATATCATAATAATGTCTCTTACTCATTGCATGCCGGCAGACAATCCAATGAAAACCCCCAAATTGGCAGCTTTCATTTCACGTTGGGGAGCAGACAAAAGCTCCGTGTACATAAGGCTGCACTGGGCAAGACTTGTATAATCCTATTAGCCTAAATCATCAGCAGGTGTTGCGGCAACAGAAGATGGCCTCCCGTCCCTCCTAACAGACACCAGAGATTCATCTTAATTGCCCTGTTGAAATTCTGGAGTCAGGTGTGGTCACTGGCGGGTAATCTGCTCCACACACAGGAAGTTAAAAATACAACACTGTCTCCTAAATGGCAGCGAAGGACATTCTGTACAGAGAAAGCTGGACTCCAACAAATGGCTGAACCTGCTGCAAAAACGTCTTTCACCATCTTGACCTCTACCAGCCAAAGAAGAATTTAACATGATTTCTGGGTAATGAAGATGAATAAAATGTAAACCACTGTCTCTTACTTCCATTTGGGGGCCAAAGTGACAAGTTGCCTAGTGCAGTGGTTCTCAGCGTTGGGTCTGGGGACCACCAGGAGTCCCCGAGGGCGTTCCAGGGGGTCCGCAGCAAATTGATGAATTGTTAAACTTCACCCTTACTTCATTTTACAAGAAGTTAACAATCGGAGAATGAAGAAGAATGACTTTTGATCATAGTTTCACTTTTATCTCTCTGTCTACCAGGGGCGGACAGGCCATAGGGAATACCGGGGGTTTTCCCGGTGGGCCGCCCCGTCAGTGGGCCGGTACGGCCGGTACAAAACAAAACAAAATGAAAAACTGCAGTTGCCTAGACGGCCCACAGCGTTGTGGCCATTGGCCCACAAGGTTGGCATAGGCGCGGCGGGGCCGGCGTTGTATATGATAGCCTATAGCCGCGTTTCGACCAAAAAGTACCCAGAACTTTTAGTCCCAGGAACTACTTTTCAGGAAGTAAAAGGTTCCTTCAGCCCATGGTCGTCTGCGTTTCCACCGCTGTCTAAAAGCCCGTGAAGATTAGTAACAGTCGACATTAAGAGCAAAAGCGATGTGGGAATCCATTTCAAGCACATTATTCAATTAAACAGAATCCAAAGACAGGATCTGCCATTGTCACCATTTTATTTTCAAGACAGAATGTTAAAAACGAACAAACCCATTTTTAAAATG
>OMOV01008672.1:5763-16929 GCA_900312565.1 Beryx splendens
AGGAGGATGGTTGTGTGTAGATATGTGTGTGTGCGTGTGTGTGTGTGTGTGTGTGTGTGTGCGTGCGTGCGTGCGTGCGTGCGTGCGCGTGCGTGCGTGCGTGTGTGTGTAATTAAGTGGATTTTTCATAAAGCTTTAAAATAATGTAGACTGGGCAGCTATAAGGTCTTTTTCATTAAAATGGTCTGAAGGGGGAAATTTTGACACATCTGATACATTTCAGAAAGTTATTCATAGACTGTGGGTTTGTCATCAGTCTGGCTGGTATGACTAAGTGCAGCCTAGTCCTCCTGTGCTACTAACAATATATCACTGTGGGTTTTTTTTCCTCCAGCCAGGTTTTTGAGGTTTCATGTTTTCATGTGTTTATTCATGAATCAAATGCCATTGACACTTCCATTAATCACATAATCGCAAGTAAACAGAGGCATACTTTGCACTGCTGGTCCAAGCTTCAGTCAGTCCTCTCTTACATCTGAGCCAAGTATGTGTTTATTAATACTATGAGGCCGGGGTAAGCCTGGTTGATATCACACTGCCATTTCACCAATAAGGCTTCAACATGAGCAGAATTTCAGCCTCTCTTTTCAAGGAGTATGGGTGCTGCCTGCCTGCCAGATCTATTGAATGATGTATTTTTCTGCTAGGTTCACTCCCTAATACCAAGGCTGTGCTTCAGTCCTCCTGTACATTTCTGTGAAATCCCACTATTTTTCATCATCATCTCAGGCAACCCTCTGCTGCATTCCCCAGCCTGTCAACAGCCAGTGGGAGTAGGTAACGGCTGAAAACATTCAAGCCTGCTGAGAATCAACTGCTCATTTCTAGTGAACTGACTGTGAGACTGACTCATACAGCCCCAGGCAAACTATGTTTCCCTTGACAGCAGTCCGACTGAGATGAAAGAAAGACTAAGAAACAAAGTTTGCTCTAATTAACTCCAAAAGGGAATTCATATTTTTTTACCTGCCAGGAAACGTCACCTTTTAACCTTTTCATAGCTACATCCAATATCTTTTCTAATTATATGAGGCTTGTAAAATAATATATATATATATATATATATATATATATTTCAAGACGTCATTATGCTACCAGAAATGTTATTGACATGTCCTCACCTGTTACGTTTGGGAAGGGGTATGTCTTGAATGTGAAAGTTTGTCCAAAGTGGGTGAAGAATTTCAGACACATTCCAGAACGATCTCAAGCCTGGGAGAGGTCCATCCAGAAAGCCAGAGGACGAACTTCAGAAGAGCCTCTTCAGTGCCGCTACAAACCACTACAGTCCCACATGATGCTCTGAAATGAATACTACACAGGATAATTCTCAGCCAGTATGAGAACTATAGACTGCACGTAGTTTTTATGTGTCTCGTCTGACTTCTGCTTTGGTTGAGATGAGCTAAGAGCCCCGCAGAGAGCCCCGCACTTTAAATGTCAGCAAACCAGAGTGAAACCCAGACAAAGAGAGAGAGATGGGGAGAGAGAAAGAGATAAAGTACAAGAGGGGAAGACACACACGTAGGAGGAGGGAGGTTAGGTTTTGCACACGTGCGAGGAGGAAATGGACTTTAGGGGTGGGGGAGAGACAGCAGGCTGCGGTGGAACAGACATGGTGCAGATGTGAATACTCACAAACAACCCCCGGATTACCTCTCACTGTCACCATCGATATGTTTCACTATTTAGCAGGGAAGTTGAAACTCTGTGGTGCACGTAATCAGAAAACACACCACAAAGGTGATTTCCCATGTTTGGAGTTTCAAGTCGGTTCATAACTTTTTTCAGACTGTTACACCTATATCAGAACAAAGCTCTTCCACACAGTTCCTTTTTAATTTTGCATCTTTCTCTCCGTCATCCAGTCTCCTTTGACGTCGAGTTGGGCTGTTCACAACTACATGTATGACTCTGTGGTAGAGAAGTGAAAGAACAAGTAGTGCAAGCGTCACTCCTTTCACTGCCAAAGCAGTACCACATGTACTGCTTTGGAAGTTAAGAAGTTCGCTGACATTGATTTACACATGTTGAGCTTTGTACCAGGCAGTGGCATGTGGCATCTGGTTATCTGTGGCCATAGCTGCACAGTTAGTATCCGAGGATATGTTTATGAAAGAGAATCTGAGGTCCAGGCCTACAGCCGCTATTCACTGATCTGTTATTGTGTTGAGTAAACATTTATATCAGCTATGGATGTTGTGTATTTTTCTATGAGCGAGAACATGCACCTGTGACTCAAAATCTCTCAGCTGCATTAAGAGGAAGAGAGATGAAGAGGATAAGGAAGGGAGGTTAGAGACAGGAAATAATGATTTCTGCCTAAGATAATTGAAACAAAGTGCTTCACAGGAGATAAAGTAAATGGAAAATCATAGCAAAACATTAGAACAGATAAATTAAAAAAACACCCACGCAATTATAAGGTTATACTGAAATAAAGTGAATAAAATTAATTGGCAAGTCTTTTTTTTCTCTCTGTCCTTTGCGCTCCTGGGGGCTGAGTGAGTGTCTCAGAGTCTGGCTCAGTGCTGGATCATATTTATGATGAACGGCTGCTTCTTAATAACAATTTCTGAAATATTTCCAGGATCTATGAACTGTCTGATGTCTAAATTTGGTAAAAATTTAGTTCGCGTGCCATTTCAGTTCAGTTCAGAGATACTAGAAGGTGACAGTGTTTTGGTCACAGCACATTTGTGTGTTTTTTATGTGTGTATCTGGAAACATTTTACAGCGGCTTCATTCCAGTGTATTAAAGGGTTTAACTAAGTACAAAATAACACTGTGTAAGTGCTCAGTTAAAATCTGCCTAATATCTAATGCACTTAATCCACTCCTTTCTTCCTGGACCCGACCCAATAAGAATCAAACCCCACTAAGCTGCTTCACCCATTGATTTAGGAACACAGAAGAGATGTTGTTGTTAAACACTGGAGGAGGCCATGAAACCCTGGGGCAGAACGTTTGTGTGCTCAGCGTCTCTGCCATGAGAGGATTAAAATATATCCGACTTTGTTCTGTGATTTGTCATCATTTTTCCAATTTCAGTGAAAATGTATTCAACTATGAGGCATCTTGCTGTTATCATTTTATCAGATTTTTACACCTCTACCTGTTAGCATTGCTAGCTGTCAGTAATGGCAAAGCCTTATCTTAGCTGTCTTTTGCTTAGATAAGGGTGCATGGTTTGACACTTGCTGACCTCAGCTAAGCCACGTTGCACTTATGGTCACATTAGCTAACTGCCTTGCCGGGCTCATATTTCGAAACCCTAAGTTTGATCAGTATTGCATCCTTTCCTGATGGTTACGTAATCACGTCATAACACTTAAGAACTGACTAGATTAAAATTAAGGGAAATGAACACACTATTTTTCTCATAATGCATACTGCACCCACATAAATTAGGGCCAAATAAAATCTGCCCACGTAAATGGTCCATTAATGTCTTATCCTTAGCTGATCACTTACTTACAGTCCAAGTTGGTCTATTCTGTGCATATTTGAAGATGACTGGAACTATATAATTCAGGGGTGTGTTATCTCCTAAAGCACTGTGCTAGAACACGCAGACCTTAGCTTTCCTCCGCCAATGAAAAACAAAGGACAGGTGATGTTCTGCTTATTTCCTTGGGGGGAAAAGAAAATATTTGATTGTAAGCCTGCTTTGGCAATTGAATCTCCCGCTGCAGGCCTGCATCTATAGAAATGTCACAAATCTATAACAATGACACAATATAAGATTATAAAAACATCACATAACAAAACAAACTATACCATCTTTACACGTGTGTTTAAGTGTGATAAGTAAGATTTCAAACTCCACTGAATACTTTTTTCATAGAGTTTTAGTCATTATCCATTTTTGCAAAGGCAGACTACTGTGATGTGAGTTGCGGTGTGCCTTTTTGCTTTGCCTCTGTTTCAAAAACAGAGGCATTGTGTTTTGAAATGAACTATGCCTGAGTGCAAGGGCAAACCCCCGAGCAGCTGGCAGAGACTTTTAATGTTGTATACCAAACTACGGGTCACTGGTTCTACAATCACAAGGGACGATGAGGAAGCTAACAATTTGTGATCATGTCACCTTTTTTACAGACTAAACACATCATCATGTTTGGGGATGTAATAAGGTATAAGGTATTCCATCAGTATGCAAGGTATGTCCTTTATCCCTCTTGTATTTTGCATGGAATTCATTATTGATGTATTGTATGTATGTTGAAAGCAAAGAAAACTTTGTGAACATGGTCAGCTATCACTATTTGTGTTCTACATTTCTTTGTAAAACAGTATCTTAATTTAAGATTGTTTTAGGGTAATATGTTTCTTTTATCAATACCTTTCAACTAATTGTCAATGATCAAAATTTTGTTTGGCTTGCTGTGTGGAAAATAGTGTAGGCTAATCAAGGTAACTTCAAGGTTTATGAATAACAATGCATGTGAATTTTGACTCACATTAACTCTCCTATTTGATTTAATAAATGAGGCCCTTGAGCTATTTTAGAGCAGGGCACCTGAACTCATTAATTCATGTGTAACTTGTAAATAATGTTAATCTTGGCTTCTATTTGGAAATTATCTTAATATCACACTGATGAAAACCAAGTACGCTATCTCAATGAATTATGAGCCACCAGCTGACATTCAGACAGTTTATGCAAGCCATTTCAACATATTCCTCTCTTCTGTCTGACTGCACAAATCGGATTAGTGCTAAATATATTAAGGTGTGTGAACAGTCATGCTATGGAGAGAGGTGGCCACAATTAATAAATATAAATCTTTTAATAAATAGGGCGGCGCTGTCACCTCGCAGCAAGAAGGACCTGGTCCTCTCAGTAGTTTGCATGTTCTCCCTGTGTTCATGTGGTTTCCGCCAGTTGCTCTGGCTTCCTCCTAACCTGACCCCATTTCTGATAACCCAAACATCAACCTTGGGGGTGGGGGGGAAAGTGTGACCTGGTTTCCTCCCACAGTCCAAAGACATGCAGGTCATTGGAGACTCTAAATTTCCCATAGGCATGTATATGAGTGTCAGTTTGTCTGTCTATCTGTGTTAGGCCTGAGATGGACAGGTGACCTGTCCAGGGCTCTTCTCTGCCTTCCACCCAATGCATGCTGGGAAAGCCTCCAGCCCCCCGTGACCCTGAACAGGAATAAATGGGTAAAGAAAATTAATGAATGTTATTAAACATAAATTAATGTATAAAATATAATACAGAGATTTTTGCCAATAAATAAATGAAAAAAAAACAAGTGAACATAATTCAATAAATAAATGAGTAAAATAATGGATAACCAAGAAAAAAATACTTCATAAATGTCCTACTCTTTTATTTTAGTGTTTATTTGTTTCTGTACAGCTAAACTTGATACAACTCCATCTCAGTTTGACAAAGTAAAGTAGTCCTCTGTGTCGGGAGCAGCTGGCAGCAGTACGTACAGCAGACTTAAGTTAGTGATTATGCTGTCCTCTGCAGTAGTAGCCAAATCTCTGGATATTGCAAGATTAATCACGACAGCAACTGGCCTGCTCAGTTGGTAGTGGGCAGGTTGGCCACCTGATTGTAAAGTTATGTCGATGTTTTTTTTTTTTGTATTCATTCATTTCTAATTATGGCCAATTCTGTCCATATTATTAGAGAATCTGACTTAGTTGGCCTGGAGTGTAAATACAGTGTTGGACAAAAGTCTATAAAAAATTCCACAATAAATAAATTTACAACCTCATACTCCTCTCCAGAGCAATCCTTTCCAAGGCTATTTGTTTGACAGAAAGTAATGTGTCTATTAAAATTGTTCATTTAATGGTCATCAATGTAAGTATCCTCCCCAATGGAAACATAGCAGACATCAGGAGTTTAAGGCAAGTGACAAGGTTGGAGATTCTAAAGGGATATGTCAAAAATATAGCTAAATATAAATACATAAATGAACAGAAATGGTCTGTCTTATTGTTGTCCTGTTGAATAACATACAACACCATAGTTTGAAGTTTTATTTTTCCCAGAAATATATAACCCCTTTAAAATACACTGAAAGCTATAAATGAATTGATCTGTATATATAAGATGTGAACTATGCATTTGTTTCTTGAAATCTTCAATCTCTCATGCATTTCTTCAGCCAAATCCACTTCTTCTCCAAAAAACATGCCACTACTTTTATACACAATTCCATCAGAATTCCTTTGGTTGTTGCCTATTACCTTTTTTTCAGCCTACACTTTATTAATATCGATCACTGAGACAAAGATGAATTTCTCCTGCTGCCTGTAATCAGTTGACTGTGGGTGTATGGCTTCTGCTCTCAAGCAGAGGTGCAGTCTGAATCAGACTCTTTGCTTTAATAACCGAAGAGAGATGAGCACTGGGAGGTCTCAGCGGTACGGATGACAAAACACTATGGAAAAAGTAATCAGTTAGCGCTGTTGATCTTAGACACATTCAGGAATATAAGCAAGCTGGATGCCAAGATGAATCAATAAAACGTCAATGTTAATATTTCACTTCTTATTATGTTTTTTTTTTTCTTAATGTCACTTTAACCTCTAGCAAATCTCTGTACAATTGTGAACTCTGTGTGCATGTGTGTTTGTGTGAGTGAAGTTTATATCAGAAAACCTGCCATCCATGGAGGACATTAATAAATAAATAAATAAACTGCAACAGTCTATGTAGCCAGTTACCATGGCAGCTGAAAGCCTGGGCATATTCTCATTTAGGAAGCACCTTTCATCTTTAAAGGTCCTCACTCAGTCCAAATTGGACACTTCTCTGCCTTCCACAGGAAACTCCCATTTGTCCAATCCTCTTCCTCTTTGGAAGAATTGGATAAATAATTATTTTAGAACAATTGGTTGAAGCCCAATATAAGCACAATGGCTGGTGCCAGACAGGCATCATATGATGGCCCTTTTTCTTTCCTTACTAACATCGAGCAGAGGCTATCTTCCACTAGATACTTGTTGTGCTTAGTCGACGACCAAGGAAAGTATATGGTGACAAACCTGCACACAAAGAGAGAAAGAGAGGGAAACATAGAGAGAGAGAGACAGAGAGAGACAGACAGAGAGAGACAGAGAGAGAGAGAGACAGACAGAGAGAGACAGAGAGACAGAGAGAGAGACAGAGAGACAGAGAGAGAGAGACAGAAAGAGACAGAGAGACAGAGAGAGAGACAGAGAGAGAGAGAGCAAGAGAGAGAGAGACGGCATATTATTTGGCACCATTTGGCAATGGTAATGGGTGTGTCGGAGGAGGAAGAGAGTCTTTCAGTCAGAGCAGCTGTGAAGTACTCTCATCACCCAATGGAAATGATCCAGTATCTCCGCCCCTACAGCCCATATTCTTATGTGCCACTCAGTGTGTGAGGTGTAACTTGTAAAAAACAGTCTGACAATTAAGACTAAGTTAAGTGCATATGTAAAAGCATATCTATAATCCATGTTACATGCATCCATATTAGTTAGACAAGGATCAGCCCTAATGGAAGAACATCTAAACAGCAGCTGTAGCAGAATATCAATAAGAAGCTGCTCTTCGTCAGAGAGGCACAGAGGAACATTCTGTCAAACTATGAGTGGAAAAATAATCAGTTGCTGCAGTGTAAGTGGTCCTCATTCTTTTGTTGTGGGCGTGTGTGTTTGTGTTATTCAACTGGTGTCTTTCACCATGTGTGAGAGCAAACTTGCTTCTTTAATAGTTAACAGTTGAGAAAAGTTGATTTGTCTGTATACAGTATGAATGACAAGCTTGGCATTTATGTAGTGCATCATTATCCATGATTGTTCCATTTTGCGTGCCACCTCTGTTTCCTCTAGGAGCCAGATGAAAAAATAATTGGCTACATGACTAACAACAATATGTGTGGATGATTAATGCAACAAATTAAACAACCCAGACAAAAAAAAGGAATATTGTACAAGGTCTGTATTGTCTGTTACAAAGGCTAGGATCATTCTTCCATATGTTGTACATAATCTACACATATTTGACACTACATAAACATCAGGTTACACATGTGTATAATAGGCCATCATAACTATGTTTTATATTGTATCTAGATAAATCTACTTCACAGAAACATGCAACTTCTTGACATGACAGGTTCAGATACTCAATAATCAAAGTTATTACATACGCTCCCCACCCCGACCCCAACATCTACTTGCACCCCAATCCCGTCCTTCCATGCAGTTACATTGTATGTCATAGGGCGAGGTCTGCTCTTCCTAATACCAACCTTCAAAGAGCACAGTCATTCAACACATTTCTATCTACTCAGGTGTCAATATACTGCCTGCATTATAGCAGTATATAGAACTTATATACAGGCTATCTCTCAGGACATGCTATTCACCGTAGAAAAATAATCTGACTGTTGAGTAAAGAGATGAGTGAGAGTGGTTGACTGAACACAACAGAAGCAATTTTCGCCATTACATTAACAGACATTAATGTGGTGTAAACTGTCTGCAACAAGTAGAAACATTTAAACTGACAGTTTCCTGTCTGGCCATGACAGGAAATAATCATTTCCCACTGGACACCAAAGTCTGATATAGGACCTCTTTAAAGTCAAAATGACACGTTTAATCACACTGCTTTCACACTTGTCATGTTACTCAAAAAGACTGAGTGTATGCATTGTGAAAACTACCATTACCATACCACCAATTACTGCAGATTTTGCTGTCATCTAGGCAATGCTTCCAGTTGTCACTAAAATGCATTTATGGGAATGCATTTGGAAATAAAGACCAAGTGTGTGCCTCAGTAATTACCAGCACTGAGGAAGTATTTTATCACTGTAAAACCATCCGTCACTGGGGAGAGAGGAGCCGGCCTTTAGTACAGCAAAGAGAGAGACTGATTCCAGTCACCACATAAAATGACACTAAAAACAAATTGTTCATATTCTTTTCTTAAGGGAGTCAGTTTTTAATATAATGTTTTAAATTGTAACTCCACTTAGTCTAGAAAACATGCAGATACACACGCACACTCACACACACACACAGGCAAACACCACATTTTTATCTTAATCCCTCTTGTCGAGGGGATTTGGGATTTGCTGCTTCTCCCAAACCCTTTGCTGTGAGAGGAGAAGCAAATGCAGATTTGCTCCTGTGAGGAACATTTTGAGTTTTTTAGTTTGACTGTAAAGACTCCCTAGGTCAGTTGTATGCAGGATGTGGAATAGAGAGGAGCTGTCTCCATCAGGCCAGAGTTGAACAGTTAAGAGATGGGGGGGGGATGAGTGGGAGATTTTGCTGACCTCACGCTGGAGGAGAGGAATTGGATTTGTTCCTCTAAAATTAGGCACCGTC
The DNA here is from genome assembly GCA_900312565.1 of Beryx splendens. Classification (NCBI taxonomy): domain Eukaryota; kingdom Metazoa; phylum Chordata; class Actinopteri; order Beryciformes; family Berycidae; genus Beryx; species Beryx splendens. The sequence continues at coordinate 15,103 of OMOV01008672.1, forward strand.
AGTCTAAACTGCTGGACACAAGTCTCATTAAAACCCTATGACTCAGCAAAATTATTATTCTTTCAAGCTCTACATCCACCCCACCCCGTTCCTCTCCCTATTCCAAGTCCACGTCCAAGTCTCCCTGGCCAGACCCCTGCTTCTCAGAGGATGCTGACCCTCTCAGTGAGGCCTTGCATGTCTGCATCTTCCCCAGCCTCCTCTTCGTCAGAGGCTGGTGCAGGCGGAGGGGGCACCAGGTGAGGAGGGTATGGCAGGGTATGGTCGCGCGCAAACAGTTGCCAGCGGCTGTCGTCACTCTCGTGGGTGATGTAACGCTCACCAAGCTTTGTTTCCAGCTCTCGTAGGTCCAGCCATGTCTGATAGTCCTGAGAGACGAGAGATGGGAATACACAGAGGGATGGGATTTCAGTTAGGAGCTTCGAAATTACATCAAGGCCAGAAAGGCTCTCAATAAGTTTATGGTACATCATCCAGTAATGGTTTTAGCTCTTTTGTTTGTGTGTGTGTGTGTGTGTGTGTGCGTGCGTGCGTGCGTGCGTGCGTGCGTGCGTGCGTGTTACCTGTAAGTAGGCATGGCTGAGACTCTTGTCCACACTGTAGCGTTTCCTCATCTTAACTTGCAGCAGGTTGTTGATCAAGTCAATCGCTGGCAACACGAAAGATAAGTCATTAACCAATAAAACAATATACTGTATATCCACCATATTAAACACAACAGTTCATTAAATACAAAGTTCTGACCTAGACAACTGATTATTTAAATGGTGCATGGAATGACAAATATCATGACTTACCATGAAAACAGCCTCTTAATACTATATTGCTCATTGTAGTAATTTTCATTTATTTATTTTGTCTTATCAAGTGTCTACACTGTCTTGCAATTTATGGTTGGATAACATAACATATTCTATTGATTGTGTGTGTAAATGCTAATGATGTGGAGTATGATGCTAGCATGCAGCAATGATTCAGTAACCAATTTACTAAATAAGCTCATGGTATATTGAATTTTTAACACAGCTAGGGCACTTGTCAAATAATGACACTAATTTCAATTTGCAATGGCTTGTCATGGTTTATCAGCTCAATGTTAGCCCTCCTCATTTATTTCTCCTCCTCCCCTCCTACTCTATGTATCTCTAAGGCATACAAAATAAAGGATGAAATTCTGCTCTCGTCCCTCCGCTCCTGTGTTTACCATCACTGGAGATCTGTTTCCAGGGGTTGGGAGGGTACATGAAGGCCGCGTTGTGGATCTGGTCATTGATATCTTCATCCTCATTAAATGGGAATGTTCCACTGAGGCTGACGTACATAATGACACCCACCGACCACATGTCCAGCGAGCGGTTATAGCCCTGGTTCAACAGAACCTCCGGGGCCAGGTAGGCCGGCGTGCCGACCACCGAGCGACGGAATGACTTCTCACCGATGATACGGGCAAAGCCAAAATCACACAGTTTCACCTATAGGCAGAGAGAAGGAGGCAGTGAGGAAGGCAGGGCAGGGTGCGATACTGATTGAATGATGAGGAGATGTGGTGAAATACAGAGAGGGCATTTAAGGGAATGACTGAGAAAGGGATGAGATGAGGACAGGATACACAGGTTTTAGTGGTAACACACAACAAGAAGTGATTCAAGCTTTAAAGAGAGAGTAATGACAGAGAGAGATCTGAGGATAGGGTGAATAAATAAAAGTGATGAAAGATATCTGAGTGATTGCACTTCAGGTGCTCAGACTAAGTGTGAAGAAATGAGTGCTGCATAGGTTTTGATGTGTGTGTGTGTGTGTGTGTGTGTGTGTGTGTGCGTGTGTGTG
>OMOV01008692.1:2405-14765 GCA_900312565.1 Beryx splendens
CGGGTCAGCTATGTCGGAATGCTTCTGACTGTACAGCTTACGTGTTAGAAATTTGCTAGTTTGTCTGGGAGTTAATTTAATCAGGTATTTTTGTCCCATCATTTTGCAGCCATGGTGTTTTAACACAGTGAAAACCGAGACTCCCTGTCTGCCAGAAAGGGTTTGATTTCTGCCAGAGAACTGCGGTTCCTGCAGGGATGTGCTCTGTCCTGAGTTCTATGGGGGTTGATGGACAGACGTTTTTGTTGGCCATGGCTCGCTGGGACTTTTCTTTGACTCCTTGAATATAACACGCTGTAATGCAAAACTGTCCCTCGCAGGGACAACGCTACCTACACACCACCACAAATCCACACACAAGTGGTAACAAAAGGCCTCAGTCATGTCCTGTTGGTGGCGTGGCATGACATGGGTGTCAGCTTTGGGATTTAGTTCATGTTATTTCAGGTCTCCACAGGCTTAGGCTATTTTTAGATTTATGATGTTCACCTATGATACCTGTGATATTGTCTATATGCCTACTAAGTGCACTTTGATTGCATTTTGTAAGTTAAAGTTTATGCATTGGATGACATTTAGACAGTTCACATAAGTTATGTTTAAGTAGTTCCTAAAGTGTAATTTATGACCTCATGTTGATTCTCTGCTTAATTAAAAAGTGTACTATAATTTTAGGTATTGTGCATGAATATTAAAAGATGCTACCTTTTCCCCTACCCTTGAATAGAATCATCACGCCCACTTAAAGTGAATTTGTATTGGTTTCAAGGGAGAAAGCAGTAACACTGTCCTGGGCTGTCCAAAACCTGTGGCTCTGTGAAAATACCTATAATGTTTCTCTTATCACCTCACAGAGTTTGTGGCAGCAGCTGTTCGGTCTCATTTTGATGACTGTCCAGACTCCCACAGCCATTTCTGTTTCCATGGGACTTGTCGCTTCCTGATACTAGAGGAGACTCCTGCATGTGTGTAAGTGGATACTGTCTTAAATATAAAATGCAAACATTATTACGTTCTGTTTGTCTGACAGTCTCTCAGTCACTCACCACAAACAAGAGCAGGTGTTGTTTCAAATCACTGTCCAGTACAGCTGAAAATACTCTCAAAATTAAAGCTGATAGTCAGTCTGACGCAAACCCCATGGTAATCACATGTTTTCAAAAAGGAGCATGCTCTACTCCCACCTTTTGAGTTAAAAAGTCGGTAATGTAGGTGGGAACGAAACAATGCCGTCCTCAGTGAAATCTTCCAACTTAACTGAAACGAACAGGCACCCAGTACAGGGCCTAAACTGGGGTTAAATGGCTAAAATTGGTAAGAGCTGATATGGACTCTACGTTTGGCAGCAGTCAGCATTCTGGACAAGCTGCAGGCATGAGAGGGACTTCTGAGTAACACAGGAATATAGGGAGTTGCAGCAATCCAAGTGAGAGGAAATGCATGAATCACCTTCTCCAAATCAGCAGAGGATAGGCTAGGTGTTTCATTTTCAAAATGTGTTTCTGCTGCACAACAAAATGTCCTTCAGCCTGGAGCCTCTACTTGTCCTCTCCACACTTTCCTTTGTCCCAAGCCCAGGTGGCAAGTCTGCAGAAAAAGTTCATTTAGTAAGTGGATAGTTTGTCAAGTGGAGTTTCAGGTTTGATCTTCAGCTTGGAAAGTAATACTTCCACAAAATGCAAATCAGCTTAAGAGTGAACTTCAGTGTTAACATTGACAGAGCAAGATAACATGAATGCACTAATTTAAGAGCACCTGTGGCTTAAAGAGAGGACATTTTGTCTGATTGCCACAGCTCTGACAGCTGTTAATGCCAAAATACTGCTGTTTACTTTGACTTTAATTGTTGTCAGATGACTTTCAGAATTCCTGTGGCAGGTATAAGGCTGAATACAAATACTTTTTTTAAATCCTTTTGTTCTCCACCGGACAATACAGTATATTCATGGGGCTTTGTTTTCCAGATCCTGCTAGTGGCAAAGCACACTCTTGAATTTGTCAAATTATAGCATTTCTCAAATCCATTTCATCAGAGCGATTAGAATAAAAAGAATATTAATACCAAAAATTGCTGAAGGACTCTGGGCTTCACCTGCCAGCCAATAATACTATGATCTGAGGCAGCGTTTAGGCCCCTGTGAACCATCGTTTTCCTTCTAATCCCCTAAATTTGATGTGCTTTCCCCCCCTCCGTGTGGCAGCTGTCATCCAGGCTTCATTGGGATGAGGTGTGAGCATGCAGACCTGCTCGCTGTCGTAGCAACTAATCACAGGCAGCAGACAGTCGCCACGGTGCTGGTGCTGTGTGTGGTTGGCTGCGTGCTGTTCATGCTGTTCTGTACACTTCTACAGTAAGTAACATGCATGGTGATCTGGTGTCTTATGATGTTTTTCTACAACAAAAATCACAAATCCATTCACAGCCTCTCCATCTTGTGCATCGTGAAGCAATCCCGTTAAGTTCATGGCTGATTAACTTGGTGGATTTCAAACACATAGCATTATAAAACCATTATATTTTCCCACAAGATTACAAGAGAAATGAAGCAATAAGCTAGAAACTCATTCCAGCACTCTCTCATCTTGAATCCGCCCTTCCTCTCCCAGTTGTTGGTGGAGGCGGGACTGTCACAGACGGAGCCATGCGCTCCACTACGTCCCAGAGAAATCCAGCGGCATGCTGAGGGGGGGCGCATCCTGCTGTCATTCTGAAAGTGGTAATTTCTTTGTTTCAGTACATTTTTATGTTCAAGAAGTGCATTTCTATGGTGAGGTTTGTATGGATTTTGAAGCTGTAGGGGGGTGTAATTAACTTCATCAGCGGGTAATAATGAACTGGTGCTTAAATCTGATTGTTTTTGATATAAAACTAGTCAATTACCTTCTCGTGAATTTCCCTGGCAAAACTTGTTCACAATTAATGAAGTCTAATGAGAAAAATAATATTATACGGTTTCTACAGTGTTCTATCTTATCCAGCAGTGATATACTATAGGTCTATAGGTTAAACAAAACATGGACACATGTTGCCGTACACTTAGTACTCTCCCTTCCCATAAGTTTTCTATATCTTCTAGAAAAAGAGCATGGCCCATGTTTCTAGCCCCATAGATCATTTTCTGGTGAATCTGATATCGTTGCCATTTCTGCTGTATCCATTCATCCCTTCAGAACCTCATGTGCGATTGGCTTGTATTGATGTGCCCATAGATGGCCTTTCTAATTTGGCAGCTGTTTGGCATGTGAGCTAAGGAACCAATACTGAACCATTACAAGCTGGATAATTTCTTGAAGTTTTAAAATAGTCGTTGAAATAGTTTTCAGATTAAGCATTTAACGCTGGCAGATGGCGTCTCTGTGCTTGCTGGCTGTATCATTCTAATAGTCGAATTCCAGTTTGTTGTGGTTGCAAAACATTATTAACATAGACAATAAAGAACTCATGATCCTTTTTAAAAACATGCTAAAACCTTTTGTAATTCCCCTTTCAGTGGTTTGAGAAGACAGCTGGCTGGAACATGAGCTGTGTTAGCATCATGGGCTGTTAGTTTCCCTCATCCGTCCAGTCCTCCTCCTCAAACCAGATCGCAACCAAAATGGTATTCTGATGTTTGGAAGAAGCAGACGCAGCCGGAGGCCAAGAAGCATTGTCGTCAGTGTGGCCAAGGTAGGCCTACTTGATGTGGGAAGTTAAATGTCCCATGACATTTCTTTCCACTGACTGGGACTTTTGGACTGAGCCTAGGAACCTAGGAACGCTGTTACTTCACTGTTTCGTTCTGAGCAAATGTAAGCACAGCAGCTGTGAACGCAAACTCTTTGGAGCTCTGAGGATGAGGCGAGCTGCTGCCAAATCCTTTACGGACCGGGCTCAGGGTGTCCTGCTTACTGTTTATGGCTCACCTAGAGGACATGAGAGATGAAGATGTACAAGGACACCAAACATCCTGAGCGGATGTTGAATAGGAAAGACATATAATTCATTTTGGGCTGTGGGACAATCATGTTTCATTTACTCAAGTCAGAGGACCCCAATTCCTATTTTTGTCTTTTAAATATCTTGCACACTTTCAGCAGAACTGAACAAGCACTGAAGCCATTTTTAAGAAATTATGGTGGGGAAAACTGATGCTTTAAACGAGTTTTAGTGTCTGTTTTTAAGCAAGGAACTCACTTCACCTGACAAAATGGGGAATTGTTTACTGGACTGACTTCTAATGGATGAAGAGCCATTGATATGCTCGGACTTTCCCATCAATATTTGTACATGAATCTTGCAAGTGAGGTTATGAGATTGGTGACAAGGGTTCCAACATGTTTTTGCTGTACATAAGCTTCTCCAAAGCATCTTTGGGGAAGCTCTCTGGGGAAAGATCATGTGGGTATTATTTCAAATGATTGAGTGACTCCAGTATTGCTACTGAAGCTAAAATATTAGTCGGCTTTGTTATTTTTTTATTCCTGAACTGTACTTGAACATGCTTATGCATCAGAGGTTTATGATTTGCAAGCTATAACTGTACAGACACACGGACATCTTGGGTGGCAACAGAAAAAAAATGCATCTATTTTTTATTACCACATTATTCTTATGGTACTTTTGTAATGTTGCACTTTCCTGCAAGCTTGCTCACCTTTCATAAAAACTGCATTTACTGTCCAGTTTAGTCACTTGTGGTAGCCCACACTTGAAAAGCGTCCGCGTATGAGAGATGCCAAATACACTCAGCTCTAACAATACCTGCACCGGGGGGGGGAGAGGCACACGGTTTGTTTCACAACTAGTACACATCCACCTATGCATGCATACACTTAAAATCACAGCTTGTATTTTTAAAGAAACAACACAGAATTGGAATGGTTGCACAAAAAAAACAACGCTTTTATCTCAAGAGTTGTGTTATAGCGCTGCCCTCGACTGTAAACGCTTTTTAAGAGAGAAACGCCTCTGACGGCCAGTTTAAAACAAAGTCTTTAAATCTTTTAGATAATATTAGGAAATAATTGGTGAAGGAATACTAAATAACAAGGACCACAAACTGACTTAGATAAGTGTGTGTGTGTGCGCTTTGTGAATGGAAGAAGTGTGATTAAAATTACATGACGATGTTCAGGATATGGCAACTTCCACTATGTGATGAATGTGATGTTATTTACATGCCAAAAGATGGTATCCTAAGGGGATGTTACACTTAACAGGTTATTTTCTTTGTTTACAGTATCTTGTTATGATATTGGCATCGCAGATTATGTTGTAATGTAAAATCAACTGTGTAGATATCAAAAAGACACTGAGACGTTCGGTAAGATGTAATCTGGAAAAAGGATGCAAGTCGCAATGAGCCATAGCAGTGAGAGTGTGTCTGATCTCACTGTTGATCTTCTCATGGACTAAAAGCCCTTTAGTTTTCCAGATCCATGTATCAGTTTTGTTTTTGGAAGGCCTCTAATATCTGCATTTGTTTGTTTTTCAATGAAGAATTAAATATGCAAGTGTCTTGTCTTGATATATACACATTTTTCCCTTGCAATGCTCATGTACCTTTTTTTATCTGCTGATCTAGCGGTCACTTGAGTCCTTAAGAGATGGAAAACTTGCCCTTATTCAATCCGTTGCGTGATGATCTTTTCACACTTGAAGCGCTTTCCTTTTGCCTCTTCAAATACCCTGATTCTCTGAGACTCTGCCCATCTATTTTCCTCTTCCACTGAATATTTCAAGATGCAGAAATGCAAACATAAAACCCTGGACCCCAGGCACAATTGAACAAAGAGCCCAACTCTTGAGTGCTTTTATAGCTGAAGGAAAGGTTTCAGCCGCCTTCTGCATGGACAGTTATGTATTTGTTTGTCTGTCAGCTCCCTTTCTGAGGTTTTTGCGTGTAATTTTTTTATCTGCGACTTCAGTTCACAGAAATTCTACCTGTTTGTGTGAAAACATTCGTTCACCGTATACAACTGAGCCACATTAAATCTTTTTTCCTCAATTGCATGTCATTGGCTTGACATGTTGTCTCATCATGTACTGTATCTCTTCTGCTCTTCCCTTTCGCTCTCTCCATGAGGAGCTTCATTTTGTTTCCCAATCCTATTATGTTTGCAATTGGATTTCTGTGGAGCTCTTTAGAGCCGTCTGGCTGAGCTACTAAAGCCAGCTTTGAATAAAGCAGCTCTTCCGCATGCTTCCCTAAAGATACACAATAGCCTTAGCATGTGAAGAGCAAGGGAAACGCATCAAATGAACTGAAAACAAGGTAAATAAAAAAGAAATTGAGACTAACTAACAACTGGGTAATTCACATTTTATGGAACAAAACGGAAGGCGGCTTTGTGTGCTTCAGGAGATTCGCTTGCTACTCTTTTAAATCTGATTTGGACAAGTGTCAATCTCTATTCCCCCATAAGAGGCTGGAGCTCTGCTTTGAATTGCAATGCTTTGTGCCATTCTGTTCTTTCTCCTTCGCCCCCCTCTCCTGGCCCTTTTGATCCCCGGCCCAACATTCCCGGTATCTCTCTGACCAGATGGTTTGAAATAAGAGTATTTGGGTATTACGTTTAAGCAATCCTGCCTACTCCCCTGCCTCGTTTTTCTCACCCGCTAATGTCGGCGCTGAAACAGATCATTAGGAATGATGAAAGCTCAGTGGCTGCGATTATTTACATGTCCAGGTCCAACAGCCTCTAATGCTGAGAGCAGTCCCATGATGCGTGTTCTTGTTCTCACTGAAGAAACATGATGGTGTTGGATGGTAAATAACCTTTTCTCCACATGATTTTGAATCATGCGATCCCCCCTCCTTCCTTTGTAACTAATTAAAATACAAATGTCCATTTAATGCCAAACGCAAGAATTAGCAGCTTGTAAGCAGTCATGCACTGCCATGTGCTCATGAGGGGCACCGTGCTTTGGTTCTCACACTGACACACTGTTAACTGTGGCCCGAACAGAAGATACTCTGGAAGCAGAGCCAAGGAAAACAAGATGGACTTCACTGACATGATGTGAATAGAAGCACCACCCATCCAGGAGACGTACACTGATTCCTGCCCTTAGGGTCGGTTCCCAGCCTGGCCCCAATCATGTGCATTTTTTTTCCCCTTTTCTACCCTGCGCGTGATAATAACCGCACTTCTGATGGGCTCCTCCTGCATGGCATAGTTTTAAGCATGACTGGATCAAAATCAATTGCTGGTCTCTTTGTCTTCTTCAAAAAGGCAAAACAAAATAGGCGTGTAATCATAGCAGAACATGCATTTTTGTGTGGATATTTATACACTCTGGTCTCTGATCCCTTTCTAGGCTCATATTTGCCCTTAAGATTCTCTGCCAAGCCTTAACTTCAGCCTCTCGTGTCTCATTACTGTTTAATGGGATTTCAGTTAATTCTACTGTACAGTAGTACAGTATGAAGTACATGGCCAACTCTCTGGGTCTCTGAGACCCGGGACAGTGCCACAGTGCTGAATCATAACACTCCTGTCTCTATACTGCTCAAACTGCAAACGCTCAGGTCAATGGTGGCATTCACACACACAAGAAACGCATTTGCAAAAATTCCATACTAAATATTTTACACATGGTGGAGGGTTAGGGTGTTCAAATTTTTTTGACTTCTACGGTTTGAAAAAACACCCATAATCAAAACAAGGCAATTTATACATTTGCCTCATATTCATTGTAATGTGAAATCCTGAAATCACTGTAATGAAGTCCATACTACATAGCAGCACAGAAGTCACGATGAGAGTGGTTCAGTATAACGTCAGAGTGTTTTAAACCCTGCAGCCAGGACCCATCTGTTACCTTGGAGACTTGAACTGTGCTGGTCTGTTTCGCATCATTTCAGCACTGGCTCCTGGACATATCGCACTGTTTGAAGTCCATCACCTGCCTATTGGATGCTTACAATACTACATTCCTTGCAGGCCTTGACGCAGCCAACCGTTTTATTTATTATTAACAGCATTGGACACAGGCATGTTTCTGTTATACACATGCTGTGGTCCAACAGATTCTAAAATCTAACCTATTTGTTTTTTTGTTTTTTTTTGCTCCAAGTAATCATGGAACTTTTTCAAAGACTTTCTAAGAAAAGTATTTCTGAGCAGGAACAACTTCAATGCAACTGGAATACCAGTTGAGTTTTCAGAGCATGGCAAGTCTGTGCTTCTTAAATTGATTAAATTAGTTTAGTTAGTAATTAAATTTGTCTTTATATATATTTTTTAACTTATGTCTAGCAGTTTTTATCTCTTTAGTATATTATATGCCCTAATTAGGTAGTTGCCGGTAACTTGTCATACGAATTTCAGTGCCCAGTCTGACTCTGTGTTGTTCTGTGCATCTGACAATAAAAGACTTGAACTTGAAATTGAGCAATATCCTTTCAACAGACGAGTGTTCAGTTTGAATCCTTTTCAACCTCACTGTGGCATCTCATACTGTAGACCAAACCATTTTAATGGGCAGCCTCAAAAGCTCAGAGTCAGCGTTTGTAAAGGCTGATTCTGTCTGGACGGGCTACAGCATCTTCAACCATTTATCGTTGGAGCTCAGTACCTGCCATCTCCAGTTATTTTCTCAGTGATATTTTCATATCATATCATAAATACATCGCAAACCACAGAGCTGTCTGTTCTCAGGATCCACTCCGGACAGGAGACTGAACGTACCGCTGATGGTCGTTACCGCAATTGATTTTACGATGACATATTTACAGAATATCCTGAATGGGTTACTTTAAATGGCTCCATCGAGTTTCTTCAGTAAATTAAAGTTTGTTTTATTTTCCCAGACCTATTCTTCGACAGTGTTGATAGTCTGCCTGCTACCATCCAGCTCACTGCCAGACACTTCAGCATGATCCAGGCCTTAGTTTTGGGTAATGGGTTCAAGGGATGTGAAGTGATGCTTATATCACCTGAGAAGCATTTCCAACGCAAGGTCAATGCTGTGCTGTTGCTCTCTGGAAAAAGTCATCCATGCGTAGTTCCTCTTACAATATGAACAAAGTGGGTTGCATCATTTACCACCACAAAATAATGAAATCCCCTTTATGGGTTATACTGTATATACACTATATAGTGTCTCTTTTATATTGCTTTCTTTATTATTTAACTTGCAATGGTGTCATTATGATACTGTTTAACTTTTAATGCAAAGTACTTTGTAAATATATTCCTATAAGGGCTATATTAGTATTAGCATTTCAGTAGTATTTTCAAATAACTACTGCTCCCTGTCTCAACACATTTAATTATGTCAACAGATGAAAAAGTCAACGAGCCAGTTTCCTAAACCAGACGATAAGCAAATATTTAATAAATATTCCTCCCAAAAAGTTTGCGGGAAAAGTGCAGGGTGATTAAATATATCACCACATATCAGGGGAAGGATAATGAACAGAAAATAAAATTGAGCATAAGATTCTGGATACTCCCTATAAGTTCCTGTCAGGATCCTTCAATCTACTGAACATATCAAGAGCGTGACAAAGTGGTTGAGCACACGCAGGTGAACATGGGGTTGGTCACATCCTAGACACATGCAACCAGTTTGGCTGAGCGGTTTGCACTTGAGCCTGTGAATCCCTGGCGTCAGTCCATGAGCTGCTGAAGCCGTGATGGAAGCTCGTCCAGGGAGCCGAGTCGATGCTCTCGAGGAACGTCAGCTTGGTGATGCTTGTCGCGTCGGTCCAGCAGGTAGCCGTGGATGCCCATAGACCGAGAGGTGAGGTAATCGTTGACGTAGTGGTCCCCAACATGAGCTACATTAGTGGCTGGTACACCACACTTCTGTAGTGCCTGCCCAAAGATGTCTGGGTTGGGCTTGGCTACGCCTGCTTCCTCTGATGTGATCAGAAAGCTGAAGTGAGACAGGAGGCCGCAGACACGTAAAATCCCCTCTAGGCGGCTATCGAAGTTGGACACCACACCCAACTTCAGTCCCAGAGAAGAGCAACTCTCAAGGGCCTTCTGTGAGTCTGGATATACCTAAAAAGAAGGGACATAATACAATTTAAGTTGACATTTTCATAGCTACTTGTGTCCTCTATTGTAAACAATGACTATTATTAGATTTAGAAATAAGCCTGAACGATTGTAAGTAAAATAAAATAAGTAAAACCAAGTTTTCGAACCTGTCTGGGACAAAAAGATGCACAACTCTTCAATCACATCTGTCATTTACCTCCCAGTTCTCTGGATTGCAGAAGTTGTGGTAGAGGTTGTGAGCCAGTGTGTTAAGCAGGGCTGGTTCCTGTACCCTGCAGTGGGAGAAAGTGTCCCGCACCACCCCCATCCACCAGGCCCGTCCATCCAGGCCCTGAGCGACACCATAATTCGGGTAGCGGCTGGAATAGTGTCGATAGGCCTGGCGGAAGGCAGCATCGACCTCCGCAGGACTGAGGCTCAAGCCCATTCGCTCAGCCTCCACACAGTACTGCTCTCCCACAGACGCTGGCACCTTCAAGAGGGTGTCTTTCACGTCCCATAGCACCCACTGCAAAGGACCGCGCATCACACGTGCAGATACAACCACAGACAGTAGGCAGCTATGGTAAATTTGTCAAAGCAACGTCTGAGAAAAACACATCAGCTCATTCTTTACTTCATCAAACTTGTAACAGGGAGTACAACTTGTAATGAACTAGCTTCAAAACTTCTTTAAAAAAAAAAGATTTATTTATGGCATTTTATGCTTTATTAGACAGCGATAGTGAGAGAGAGACAGGAAGGCATGGGAGGGAGAGCGAGGGGTGGACATGCAGCAAATGACTGGGGGCCGGATTCGAACCCGGGTCGCTGCGGGAAGGATTGAGGATTGTTTCTGGTTACAGGTTGTTTCAGGTTACAGGTCGTTTCAGGTTACAGGTCATTTCAGGTTACAGGTCGTTTCAGGTTACAGGTTGTCATCATGCTGTTCTTACCATTGTGGTAATGCATTTAAGGTATGCATTAAAGTTGAACACATTATGTTGGAGGTGAATAAAATGTAGCCTTGGTAGTGATGATTAGATTGACTGAAATCTCGCTGCACCAGGTCAGAGGCCAGCCTGCCTTTGCCACATGCAGGACAAGTCATGCACCTCTGAACTGTCCACAGGGGGAAACAAAAATCAGAAACACATTAAAAACATTAAATGAACTTTAATCAAAACAGTTAAAAAAAACCAGGATGTTCATGGAAAGTAAAACCTCAGTATTCCATCTCAAAACATGCGAGGCAAGACGGTATTCATTTCGTGTGAATTGCAAATTCAAAGACAAAACGTTTCAACAGAGTGGGAAAATCGTCAAAATCAACATTTGCTAAAAGAACTGACATAAGGGAAGATTAGACTTCATTCCTTAGTTAATTCAACAGATCGTTACTACACAATATGCAAGGTGGACAACGAGGATTGTGCACACGGATCATCCTTTGAGGTCTTCATTTCCTCTCGTTGGACCGGGAGCGACTGTAAAATGAATGAACGACTGAATAAATGCCAAAGACAGAACTTAAAAAACAAAATCAAGCTTGTGTACTAACAGCCAGTCATATGTGACTCTGCAAGGGGATTTCGAGGACTGTTACAAATGTGCACACTAACACACTCACCTCCTTGATCGTGAGGATGATCTTGAGGGCTTATGGTTCCACAGAGTATAGACAACATTCAACATGTATTAAAATCATTTTTGATAAGAATATGGTTACAATCACAGTGGAGACAAAACAGGTGTTCATAGACTTACCTGCTGCGACTGCGGCTGACGCTCCTCCTCCTCGGTGATCTAAGGTGTAGGTGTTGTGAGAAAAAAACAAAGAAAACATTTAGGATATAGGGAATTTAATTATGTCCATATATAAACAGCTTTGCCAAACTAACTGATATTTGGGAAGAGTGAAACAGCTAAAGATGAAAGTGTGTGGGGAATGTGATATCTGCTTTGTCATTTGCACTTCACAGATGTATTACAATATGAAGCAGAAGTAAAACAGTAAAATTAATTTTAGGTAGGAAAGATTTACCCGCGTCTGACTGGAGGACTACGGCGCCTGTAGTCGTCTCGGGGGCGTCTACTCCAGGATGGAGGAGGTCCACGGCTCCTTGAGCGCTTTTCCCCATTGGATAACTCGACACGCACTCTACAGCCACACATAGTCCTAAACACAAGTCATCACATGAGGGTCAATGCACAAAGAATAATGCAACAAAACACATGACTAAAAACGTGTTTTAAGTCTTACCTTCCATCCAGTTCTCTCACAGCATCAGTTGCATCTCTGGGATCCTCAAACTCTACAAAAGCGAAGCCTGGGGGGTTCCTGGCGACCCATACGCTCCGTAATGGACCGAAGTACCAAAAAGCCTT
>OMOV01008747.1:1540-12947 GCA_900312565.1 Beryx splendens
CGAGAGGGCCAACAATACTACCTTTGGATTGGCCTCTGGAGTCTTCACCAGGTCAGCATAGTGCATACTTGAGTTTGTCGTAACTCTGCGGTCTGATGCAACAACTGATTCACAGCACTGACTGTTTGCACTCGAAGATAAGAAAGTTATTGGACCTCATTGGATGCAGTCCAGGCTTTCCACAAAGCAACCATTAAAGTCTGGCAATTACAAACTTGGATTCATTGCTCAAGAATGGAGCATGGTGTGAGTCTTTGTGGCTGGAAGACAGATGAAGCAACCTGACCTTTTAGCCTTTTGGGAGTGTGTCGCAGACATACTTTTGACTCTTTTCCTGTTGTTCACTAAATCCATATAGACACTAGTCTCAGATTCCCTGTTGCCTTTCCTCTCTCCCTGTAGGGATATAGCACGAGCCCATCGTGTGGCTGCGAACCTGCAGGCAGGGACCTGCTACATAAACAACTACAACATCAGTCCTGTGGAGGTGCCATTTGGAGGATACAAGATGTCAGGTGGGATGTTATAATGAACCTCAGTCTAAGGGGTCAGAATCACCAGTTAGGTCATCGTAGATGCAAAGTTTGATTAATCCGTGTGTATGTTGTGTGTAGAGTTCATAGTATCAAATTTTATCGCAGTGAGTGAAATTAATTGTCCCTCTTTACTGGATGTAAGGAGAACAAATCAATAAAATGTCAAGTGCTCCTTTATTAAATCATCTCATGATGCCCATTGTGTTTTACCAGGTTTTGGGAGAGAGAACGGCCAAGTGACAATCGAGTACTACTCCCAGCTGAAGACTGTGGTTGTGGAGATGGGCGATGTGGACAGCCTCTTCTAAATGCATCTCACCAAGTTTACACCACTGTGAACAAAACTCTCTACACCTCCCTTTTGGCCATGTGCTTAGAAACTATGCACCAAATGTGTAACACTCTTTTCTTTGCGCGTTCTCATGAGAGCTACTCTGTATTTTCCCCTTCGAACACATTACCAGCATTACACCCGAGGACCTAGAGAGATGCCTGTAGAAACTAAGAACTGAACCGTGATCACTAATCAGGTCACAACCCTTTAATAACCTACTTCAATCTTCAAGTGAACATGCTTTAAGCCTTAGCATTTGCATATTAACATACTAAATAAATAAAGGCCCTGGTCTCAAACACAGACTGATCCTATTTTTCAACTGAGAAGCGTGCGGTGGTGGTGGGTGTGGTTGTGGAAGCAGAGTCCAGAGCCATAAGTAGAAATGTTGTAATTCCTGCATTATTAGAAAGTAATAACTGCCTGCCAAGCTTTTCTTAACCTCACCACAACCAGCTTCACATTTTGTATGTTTGAATGAAATGCCACTGTGTAACAGCTAACAATTTTTTCAACAAAATAAATTGCCTTGTGATACAAAGTCTTCTGTGCCTTTTTACTTATTATTGCTTCTGAATAAAGTTAACAGAAAGGCCTTGGCAAAATAGCTTTAGTGTGTAGTTATTGTCACTTGTTTGGTGACACCTGACACCCATTAACTTAGAGGATAAAGGACATAAGTGTTACCACAGCATATCGTGTTACAAATTAGAGCGAAGGAACCTCTCTGATGGTGGTAACAAGTACAGTGTGTGTCCACCAGAATCCTGTCTGGTTATGTCTTCTTACTCCTCCAAGCTTTGTATATCGGGAAGAGGTCAGTAGTGTCAGCAAAGAATCAGTATGGTTATTAATTTGGTTATATACACATAACGGTATGTATATTGTTATAGTCCAACCATTATTTTGGATGTATTCTCCAAGTCCTGGATGGGTGAATGGATGGTCTATGTGCGAGGGCTTTTATTTTGAAAATAGTGAACCGGAAATAGTTTAGCATTAAAACAAGGCTGGTCTACGAGCTTATGCACCTTATTCAAAGCCTTCAGTTTACGTGTCTGTTTAAAGTCTTTACACAATGCAGGTGATGTTTCTCTTGAATGACATCCTTTTCTTATTTACCGCGTGGTTTTATAATAATTGGTGTTTTACGTTAGTTTGAGTTCAATACTAATCATTTGTTACTGTTATGTAGGCTAGCTAGTGTTAGCATTAGCAACATGATTTAGTTAGCTAATGAATGTTAAGTTAAGCTAGCAGTTAACGTGAAGTTGGCCAACATGTTAGTCCAACACAAAGTGTGGATGTGACAGACTGGTTCAGGCAGTAAGTTATGTAGTTCAGGTGTTTCTGGCTAGCAAACTGATCTTCCTCATCTCTCACTCAGCAACGAGAGGAGAAGCAGCTGGAGGCGTCGGTTGAGTCGCTGATTACTCGCGTAGCACATCTCAAAAACGCTCTTCACAGTTTTATTTACAAGCTGGAAAACGAGTACGAGCGATTAACATGGTAAGTTTAACATTGCTTGTGTGTAACGTTATGTTAGTGCAGTGGTTCTCAAACCTTTTCACGTCAAGGACCTCTAAACTAACACAGATTAGACCATTAGACCCCCATCTGATAAGATTTTTGCTTTTAGGTGTTTTATTACAGAAAGTGTATGAAACCCATGACTAAAATAGCCATACATTTTGCCATTGTGTTACTTAATGAATAGAATTATAGTGAAAATAAATTATTCCCCTTTTTGCTGGGGACCCCCTGGAACCTCCTCAAGGACCCCACTTTGAGAAGCACAGTGTCAGTGGCATTAATGTCCCACTCATCTTAAGATGCTGTGATGTGTTTCTGTCTCCCAGGCCGTCTGTTTTGGACAACTTCGCCCTGCTGTCCGGTCAGCTGAACACCATCAATAAACTGCTTAGGAACGAGAAGACACCGTCTTTTCGCAACCAGGTTATAATACCGCTGCTGCTGTCTCCAGACCGGGATGAGGATTTAGCAGTGAGTATACTTCCTGTGTAAGACTGTGACCTCTCTGCTGTGAAGTGGCCCCTCTGGCCTGTCCATTCACCGGCTCTTCATATTCCCCGTGTCCAGAAACTAACAGAGCAGCGTATGCCGGTGTTCAGCCATGAGATTGTACCTGACCACCTGCGCACCAAGCCTGATCCAGAGGTGGAGGAGCAGGAGAAACAGCTGAGTGCAGAGGCTGCACGCATTGGCCCCGAGGTGGCACAGGTAAGTCTCTTACTGCTGTGCTGAGTCATTATACATTTGATGGATTGAGGCTGTCTTATTCATAGGATAAACAGTGTTTCCTCTGTATTCATGTAGCAGTGGTGTGAATGTGAAATTAACATCAGCATTGTAATGTAATCTTACTGTCATCTGAAACTAAAATAAGTATAGTCCAAATGTTTTAGAAATGATTTTATTGTGATTAAAAACATTTTTAGCACTACAACTTCAGCTTTAACCATAACTTGGACCCAAACAGCAAAAGATACGGGACAATACTATAATTATTTTTATTTTATTTTATGCACCACAGCTAGAATTACAGAGGAAACACTGATAAAATATTAGGTTATTCTACATTATTTAGAATTGTTCTCTTAATGAACATTTCTCCTAGAATATACTATATAACTATAATTTCACCATTATTTGATATTTGCCATGTATTGTTTGCAGCCTTAGAGTATCTCATATAATCCAACCATCCTTTGTGATATTTTTCCCAACAGAAACAGATCCAGACATTGAATAAATTGTGTTCTAATTTGCTGGAGAAGCTGAACAATCCTCGTGATGACAGAGATGCAGAAAGTGCAGGTATGCCAGCCATCATCTGGAGTGGTTCTATACATGGATCATATGATCAGTTTAATGAGAATATCTTTTCTTTCAGCAATGCGACAGAACAAAGCGTCCTTCAACCCCGCTGACACCAATGCACTGGTTGGAGCAGTTGCTTTTGGAAAGGGGCTTTCCAAATGTCGGCCTCCAGGGCCAGTGGCCCCCGGACATCCAGGACAAGGGCCCATGATCAGTGGAGGACCGACGTTGCAGCAAGTCACCATTGGTGGTAGTTCAGGCCAACAAGCAGGTATGGGAGGACCTGTGGCTCCACAGCAGCAAGGGCAGCCAGGTAGGAGCCCTGGAGAGCTGCAGACAAAGCTTTTAAGTGAATTAAAAAAAAAAAAAAAAAAATGTAGGAAGGAAAGATGTAATTGGTGTGTGCAGATGAGATTAAGAAAAGTCTCAACAACAGAAAAATCAAACTGACAAACTCAAAACCTAGATCAAAGACCAAAGGTGATTAAGCATTTTTCTTGAGTTTGCTGAACCTACCATTTGGAAAAGTTTGCCTAAAGTGAAACCATAAGTAATAATAATACTAAAGAACCCAGTGTTTCCCTCATCTCATAACATTTTGGCTCAGTCACGCTCTCGAGATCTCTACAAATCCATGTTTCAAACATCAAATGTTCATTAGAGTAGAATCCTAAATATTTTCATGCTTACAGGTTTTTGTGCCAATGCAACTTAATTATAACCGGGCATATTGATGCCGCTTTGCAAACTTAAAAGTTTTCTGCTGCTAATAGACGATTTGTAATTGTCGATTTCTTTGTGTTTACCCATATAACTGATATTTTTGTCACTCGATTTTTGTTTCTCAGGGAAAATGCCGAGCAGCATCAAGACAAACATCAAATCTGCCTCTGGTTCAATGCATCCGTACAACAGATGAGCTCCTGCCCCGTGGTGATTTCTTCAGCCTGTATTTGTTTTTTTGTGCTTTTTTTTTTTTTTAAAGCAATGGCAACATTCATATATGTCTCCTTTCTGTGTTATTATATTTTGATTGAATAGACTCTTTAAAGCTGTTTAAATGACAGATGTGTTACAAAATTATCCCAAACTGCAATCTATAGAATTTTTTTTCTTCCTACATCTGTGCTTCAGTGTCTGAGCCACTAGATGGCAGTACATCAACATTTATGGAACAAGGAAAATTTTTTACTGTATTCTGTATTCTGACACTTTTTTTAAATTAAAGATGCGTGAAATGGACTACTTGGATGTTTAATGAATACACTGTAAACACTGTTTGAATTGTATTGAATAATTAACTTTTCAAATGTTGATATGGTGAAGTGTGCCTTGTTTGTGTGCACAAGTAAATTTGGATTAGGGGAAATTATTTAATTATGGTCGTATAGACGCAAATAAATGAGTAACTTTTGTTACAGTGGTAAGTTTAGCCTACCTCAAACATGTAAGGTTAATTCATCAGTAATTTACTTACAAACAGATTGTGCACACTAACTACGATTTTAATCTTGTAGCCTAATTGAGAATCTATTGGTGTCGGTGCATCTGAGAGTGGGTTGAGGAAAAGATGCTGTTACCCATCAAATGACCATCCCATGCATTTCTACACTGCAGTGTGCACCATGATCTGATGCCTGTCCCGTACTGTATTTTTGCTGCCCCCGCTCTCCACACTTGATATATATATATATATAATTATTTTTTTATTATTTTTTTGGCCGATTTTTAGTGCAACAAAGGTGAGAGTAATGAGGGTGGACATTGCTCTGTCTGGCCTGATAATGTCACAGTGTTTAAGGGGAGGAAATGAGAAAGTTCATGCTGACGTGTGAGGGGCCTCTCCATGCTCGGGGTCTGTCCACTCCAATCCCTGTCCCGCTGAGGCACAATGACCAGGCTGCTGTCACAGGATGCAGGACGATGGCTGACCTACATACACCCTCTGTCCCCGTCTCGCTGTGTCAGCCGCCATGGCCGAGCCGGGCTGCTCTGCTGAGACAGCTCAAAGCTGCACAAGGTCACACTCACGAGCACGAGACGAGCTCTAAATTATAAACAAAAGACCTAATGGACAACAGTCCTGTCCCGCAAGCCCCGAGAAGATATAAAGGCTGCAGGGAGGTTTGTGCCACAGCCGCTCTGAGCGAAAGTTAGGAGTGTTTTATTTTCAATAAAGTGATGATCCTCCCAGGATGTTACAGTAGGTTATTGCACTTCCTTCGCTGTGTCGTGCAGGAGCTGAGAGAGGCCTGGGAGTGTTAATGAAGGGTTAGGAGATGGGTCCGCCTCTGCTGACATTCAATTTGCACTTTACAAAGGATGATTTTATGTGAGGGATTACTTTCCTTGCTAAATTTCTCATTATTTCCCACTTATTACCTATCGTCGTCATTTTATTTTATTTTATTTTTTCAGTTTAGTTTGGTTCAGATGAATGGAAATTTCAAAAATGGGACTAGTGGTCAAACTGGAATATTTAGACTTTGATATTCTTATCTAGATCTTTCTAATAGGATACTCATATAGGCTATATATGCATTTCATTTTGTAATAGCCTACTTGTCACTAATATGATTATTGGATTGTGGGCTACATGAAAATATAGTGGTTGTGTAGATGTGATTTCATCTCCAGCATTTCACCAGGTGTCTGTATGACAGCATTCTCATTCATGTTATAACAAAAAAAAAAAAGACAAAATTAGGTTTAAACTTTGTATATGCATCTGATGCATATCAGAATACAAAAAAAAATCTGGTTTAATGTTATCAGTTTTTGTTTGAGGTATTTACGCTGTCCATCAGTTAAGTTGTGACACAGCTTAAGTCATTTTAATGGGAAGGAATGATTTACCTTCACATGTCTCATTCAGCGCATGCAAATAGATTCAAATGATCAGCAACTCATCATTTAATCCAATATCATCAATATCAAGAATCATGCAAGCATGATTCTAGCAAGCCAGCATATGCCAATAAGCACCACTGCTTTGATATCTTTTCAAAATGTTAATTTGTGTCAATACCAGAATCCACTTATTTACACATTTGAATAATCTCAGGTTTAGTCAAGGTCAAATAACACAGTTTTTAGTGAATTTCTTTCAGCTCTCATATCTGTCTTCATTTTTTCATTGAGCAGTTTTATTTTTAACTGCTTACATTAAAAAAAACTAACTTAAACTTATTTATGATGAAATCAAGTTATTAATAAAGATTCAAAAAGATATCCATAGCCTATATTTTCTTAGTTTCTTTCTTACAAATGGCTTGTATACCAGTTTACTAATAATGACTGGCAAAAAAATGTGCTTAAAGAGGAGTCATCTACTGTGTAATTTAGACATCTTTCTTTCTCAGTTTGTATATTATTGCAGAGCTCTTAATTTATTGAGAACAGTATGAAGGAAAAGTATGAATATGGTGAAATCATACTGGAATATTTCAAGGTTTTCGTGAGACGGTTTTTCGTATGCTGAGGAGTTAAGCAGAACTTCAACCCTTCTTAAAATATACATTCATGATGTGTGTAATAGAGAGGAGATCATATTGATTTAGCTGAGTGTTTAGAAGCATTTACATTCAGGCAGCGATGTAAATAGCATGCCCAGGAAGCAGGTAATGGCACAAACGCATTACCACCACACTATGGACATTATGACATCATAGTCTGACAATTATCTTTCTCCTATACTATACAGTTAGATTATTAATTCACTGATTTTCTTAAAGACAGCGTGCTGCACCTAGATCCTAATGTACTTCGTTCACACAGGACACTGCACCTTCAGCAGAACAGACCATCAGGGGTCAGCAGTGTTTCACTGTTAGGAGCCACAAGACATTCCATAGGCCCATTCTGTAAACAATTTGTCAAACCACCCTCAGTTTTGAATATTAATTTGAATATTCATATCAATTCATAAATCAAGGTTGTGTGTGTATGTGTGTGTAATGTGTGTGTGTGTGTGTGTGTGTGAGAGAGAGAGAGAGAGAGAGAGAGAGACTTAGTTGAGGGACATTCAGTGCATTTGGACTTAGTCTGAGCCCAGCTGTACATATTGGATAATGGGAAAACCCAATATGACAGCTGCCTCCCAAATTACAATGATTACAATGTACAGTATATACTAGGGAACACAAACCTGGGGTAACTGGGCACTTCTTACATGATCTAAATCCATTATGACAGCATAATAAGCACTGAAAAGACAGGACTTTCCTCCTAAGCTTACATCAGTTAAATAGTGAAATGAACAAATGTGTCAAATTACTTTATATTCAGAAATTACGGGAAAACATTTAGAAAGGCTACCATTCCTACAGCAAGATGCAAACAAAACAAAAAAAACACAAACCACAACAAATTAGAGCAGAGTTGCATGAGAATTGACATGAATGGTCCTAGTTTTGTTCTGGCTGTGAGTGCTATAATTATTGCAACAGCAGTGTGTCCAACAGTCCTTGATCATCAGAGCAAAAATATTTAGCATTTTTATTTCATTTTTGATTCATGTTTTACAGAGATAACTTTGATTTTCATTTCTTTATTAAGAGCATCTCTTGGCACAATTTTGAAGGGATATTTTCCATATATTTGAAGAACAGGATAAGGTCCATATCTGGCTCATTATGGAGCTTTAGGCAAACATAAAGTGTACAGCCTTAAACTCCCACACCCCAAATGGGCAAATATACTGCAAATTCTAATTCAAATGTTCCACGGTTTAAATAACTTGAAAGGCTGCGATGACGCATCCTGATCTGTGAAATCTTTTCCAAATGTCTCTTTTATGAAACTTGGGATCAGAGGAATTCATTAAAGATCTGTGGGTGGCATATACAAGACTGAGGCATTCCAATAGCAATCCACCGAGAGTCTTTGCCAAACTGAACCGTTTCCAAATCTGAAATCTGCACCACTAACTGGAACGCACCCACAGTCCCTAATTATATGGGCCCTTTTCCTACAGATCCAAGAGACAACCTTTCCTTTGAATTTTCTTACAGTTACAGAGTTACAGTTATTTGTTTCAACAACACAATTGCTATGTGTTTGTTTCAGAAGATGAGCTCTCCATCAGTATAGAGGAAGTCTTGTAATGCGGAGGGTTTCGTCGAGCTGGCTCCTTAGCTGCGACAAAGGCTCTCCATTATCTTCAGACCCTGCAACGTCTCTGCTTCCACAGCCGTTCCCTCAGGCACGTATCGCTGTGGTGTGTGTGTGTGTGTATTGTGCTGGCAGGCACTGATGCACATTATGCGTTGTGAATAAGGCCAGCCTTGTTATGAACCTTGTTATTGTCATTGATATAATGTGAGCCCTGAGCCCCATGTGCCATATGCATTGCAGTCTGGTTGAGGGGATGATTGATATACATTTTCAATGAGCAAAATGCTCAGATGTCCGCTAAACCAATGAGTAGGTCAAGGCAGACAAACAGGTTTGTCTTTGTCTTTGCACATATTGCTATTATTTGCTTTGATTTCATCCTTGATATCTGTAGGTGGAGGGAGAAGTAGGAGCGTAGTGCCGGGACTTTTGTGTTGAGATCTGAATTAGACTTTAAATGCCCAATTCTGCTAAACATATGTGCGGGTGCTTTTGCTCTTGTCAAAAGGAACATTTGTATCTACTAACCCAGCGCACAAGCATTTTGCAAAGCTAAAATATGTAAGAAACTGCTGTGCAAGTGGTTTGTGCTTTTATCCTAATGAATATGCATTTTGAGGTGTTTTTGGATGTCAAGCACAAAAGTGGAGGAGATGACCCCTAACAAAAGAACCCCCTCTTGAGTGATTTACTAAGCCAGAAAGTGCTATTTAAATTGCACATGCACATGCAGAAAGCTTGTCTTACCATATGAACCTGTGCCAAAATAGCCTGTCTGATTTACAACATTGCATTGCATGGTGGAATGCCTATGACTGCAGAGAATGGAGGAAAGGACAGGGAGAAGGACGATGAACTTGAAGAGGATGATGTCCAGGCTTGGGATGGAAGGCACCCAATGGGAGAAGTTACTTCTGATTTTTCTCTCTCATAATCTCACAATCGCTATTTTGAAAATGACCAAAAATTGACAAAATCAGAAGCAAAAAAATTGTTTCTTTTCTCAGTGGAGAAATGGCTAAAGCTCTTAATGTTTCATATTCATTTCAATGATGAATTGGGCAACATGTCCCAGCGCAAATAGAAATGTTTCATTAGAGTAGACCAAGCCGACGTTGTCTTAGCAGGCTCTAATGTATCCTATAGTCCTACTACTTATTTTTAGGCCAGATTAAGTTAGTCAAGAAATATTCTAGGCATTAGTTTTAATAAACAGCATATTTCATGGAAGGATTAAGAAGGAGAAATGGACAAGGCTTTTAGTCTACTGTCACATTAGGAACGCTATGGAACTGCTTTTAATCCAAGCACCAGAGAAGGCCTTTATTGTGCTGACCTCATTTCCATGATCTGTATTGGTAAATTGGGCGCAGGATTGGAGACAGTTGACTGCGCCACAACTTTTGCGGGTGGTAATGCTTTGCGCTCCTTTTAGCCCATCGAAATATCTACATTCATCAACTGATCCTCAATAAAAATGCATCCAAGCCAGTTGAATTATAGGGTGAATGAATTTAAACGAAATTTCATCAATGTTATAGTTGACATTGATGAATGCTTGCACAGGAACAGCGGCCCATCATCAAAAGCCTAATAGACTAATACAGCATTGTTCAAGGGAGAGGAGCCCATTGTCAGCACAGGCTAGTATGTGTGCTTGACTCTTATTATAGTCAGTTGAGTAATTATGATGTCACATTTACACTGCTCACCCTATAGACAAAAGCCCATTAGAATAACAAACTGTTTGTGTCTGCTGACCACTTTCACCTGACAAAAATCCACCTCCACCATCTGTGTGAAGAGGGTCAGAAGAGGGAGGGATGATGAATATTACTACTACTGCCAATAAGAAGAAGAAGGAAGACTATCCCTTGTAATTTTCCTATGTAAATTTCATTGATGTCAGCCAAGGTATGTATTAATGAATAAAGGACCTCAGAAACAGTATAGTGGTTTTATTCATGATTGGATTTACACCTTTTCACCATGTAAAATGGATAATGATCAGTGTAGTGCTCTTTAAAATGTTCGTTGCATTCATTACAGTGTAGTATGTTAGCTGCATATTTGTCAGGGAATCGAGGAATTCAAAAGAATATACACTGATTTTACTCAGAATGGGATTTACACCTTTTCACCATGTAATTACTAAATCAATCTCACAATGCCTTTTGGTTTGTAGGAGCACATGAATAAATCATGGCATGCACGTCCAGTACTTCTTCTCCTTTCATTTCTCTAACAGTGGCTAAAAGAAACCCTTTGATAGAAACAAGGAGGCATCCCCATGTAATTATATTTGATCATGTTTGCATATGTCACTCCCACAGTCTCTGTCACGCTCGCTGATTTGGATGATGCTCCTGGGAACTCCTTCTTAATCCAGAAGTTGATGTTTCAACCCCCTTTTCTCCTCTTTGGGCGGAAGGGACAGAAAGAAACGGACGAATCGGAGGAGCAGAATCAGACATCCTGTCTCATTTATCTGGAAGAGAGAGATAAGTGTACATTCCGCCTCTTTCAGGGAATGCACATTAACCATGCCTTGGAGGGAGCAACTGGGTGTGGGCAAGGGGGG
>OMOV01008779.1:5267-16710 GCA_900312565.1 Beryx splendens
CTTTCCCTACACGAGCTCTTCCGATCTTGTTATGTTATTGATGTAGAGAATATACACGGGTAGGCGGCAAATCCCAAGCCAAACTTGAGCGAGACGGAATGTGATCTCATGATCAAGAAAAGGCGATGGCTGGTTGGACCGACTGTGCTGCGTCTTGCACAAAAGAATGAGCTCTCTTGGCAATCCACATTGTGGATTTCTCAATGGAAAACCAGAGCTTGCTTTGGAAATAATACATGTGTGGCTGTGTGTGTTGTAGGCTGGTGTGTGTCAACCAACACAACAAATCTTTAAGTATATGGTGATGTTATGTTTTGACAGTGATCCTAATGTGGTTAGACTTGTTGCCCTGTAAAGGTGCACTGCTTGTTTATTCGTTGAGCAATTACTTCCCATTCGGAAAAAAACACACACCCTGCTATTGTTGCCGTGCTGGATTTACGCTGGTTAAAAAAGACAGAATAAAAGGCCAAGTTACAGAAGGACATAAACAATCGGCTATCTCGTTTCCACAGCCAATCTGCCAGTCTTATCTGTCTCTTCCCACTACACTGATGTTAATGATATCTCACTGCCCCCTGCCAATAGTTACAGCACATCAGCTGAGCCGGGCCCATGCTTTGTAGATTTCATTTGATTTTCACTGCTGATAGTGGATGCGGCAATTTATGCCAGTGCTCATTCAAGTAGTTGGAGATCAAAGAAGCTTGTCCAACCCCTCCTTTCCCACCCCCCATCTCTGGTTTCATCAGATCTGCAACAGGACTCCTTAAAGAGCTTTTCTGATTCACCAAGTGAATCACGAGGGTCAAACTCCATTCCTGCAGAGCACAGTGTGCTAAAAATCTGAACTTCAACAGCTGCACATGAGAAATTTGCATTTCTGTGTACACGTTTACCAAGCATAGTAAAAAACAGTTCCTTCCAAACGTACATGAACAGATCAGATTTTACTGATAGAAGACTGGTCAAGAGAGGAGTCGTTATCAGCGTCACCTGAGCCGTGTGAATGGCTGCATCGCATGATAGTTTATGGAGACATCAATCGCTATCCACAGAGTAACTGTGGACAGGGTTATTGAGACCAAAACCTCAGTTTTATTAAGCACTCAGTGGCACTAAGGGAAAAAGAAAAAGCTCTCAAACACTGCTTAATTGTTTTTACATTTCATTTCTGATTTGCTGCTACCTGTAATGCATTGAGCACTAATTGGTATCCCCTATAAAACATCAGCCAATTTGTTTTGCATCATCCCCAACAGTATTTTCATTAGTGAGGTTTTTCTTTTTTCTATACAGCTACACTATAAGAAAATTAGAACATGGCACAAACAGGTTTTCACTAATTAGGAACAAGACTACTCCAGCCAAATAAAGTGACACACATCTAGTTCATTTTAACTTTGGTCTATTACTTTTGACTGTAAGCTAATCTTTTTGTAATAAACTGTAATGCAACATTAGCGCTGTGCTAATTTTTGGAGTTTGGAATGAACATCCAAAGTCAGAGTTTTAGTTTTTTTTTTGTTTGGTCTCAGAAGCTATCTTTGACAATTTTGGCTTGTGGCCATTTTGATGCTTAATTAGTTCAAGAAATCATGTAATGTGCATGACACTCTCAGTAGATGAATCCACCTGCAGAAATATTATATCGCTTCTATGTCCGAAATGTTGCATGTGCACCGCTATCGTTATCCATTGCTGTAATTCCAGTCATGTCAAATGATTGATGGACGAATTTTGGCCTATATGTAGTAGGCCAGAAAACTGAATTGTTGCTCTGAGTCTAACAAGCTAGCAATGTGTCATTCTAACAAGAGCTCATTACTTTACAATGATAACACTTGTTCCCTGAAGAAAAAGGAAATAAGGCACAATAAAAAGCAATGAGGAACTGTTCCCATGAGACCTTGTCCTAGAATCCTTGCAGTCCTACCTGGCTGTGTGTTGTGCCGGGAGTACCAGCTGAAAAAGTCCACTGGAGATGTTAAATTACATTACATAAATTGTTTTTTCGTAAATAGTTTTTACAGTGCAGCAGATAAAAAAATGAGACCTCTTTGTATCTGTTTGTATAAAAGTAGCATTGAGAGATGAAGAGTAATGTCCTTGCACTGGCACGTTGTTGAGTTTATGCAACCAAGGAACAAAACAAATGGTTGACTATGACAACATATTTTCATAGACGTATCATTAAATCTAAGCCACATCCAGTTTAACAAAAACAAGGGCAAATAAGCAGAGAAGGGATTGTTTAACATTAGCCTAATTACTGAAAATAACACTTATGATGACTGTTGGGTTAATTTATTAATAACAGTGTAAAAATATGCAAATGAATATTCATTAATGCCTTTGTGATGAAGCACTGATAACATCGGTGGAGAAATTTCCAATCAGGCTGTGTTCTTCTCTAGAGCAGACGCCCCACTACTTTTGTCAACGAAACACACCTCAGACAAGAAAAAACAAATGTGCCAAAGGCCTCAACTGATATTCACTCAGAGCGCTTATAGCAGATGATGCCGTGATGACACCTGACAATGTGCAGCCAGAGAGTCTTATCAGACAATGGAAAAGCTGCTCTCAAACTGCCATGCTTTGAGGTAATTCACAGTGCAGAGAGGAAGACAAGGCACCGTGATTTAGCTTCCCATTAGCACACAATCACCCCCACCCACCCACATAGGCACACACACACTCACACACACACACACAGCCAGTTTCCAGGATAACTCTGTTGGAAAAATTGCACCCTGAGAAGAAGTCAGATGATAGGAGGTCCTTATTAAGCAGATGGTGCAAAATGTGCACTTTTCGATCTCTGTAAATACAGTCGTTATGCAAGGTAATAGTGGTGTTATTTGATTCTTTGCCAACGCCAAATGGAGCAACGATCAAAAATTCCTTGATTTATAAAAAACACAATGCACTCATATTAGACGAAACAAAATTGGTATGAGCAATATCAACAGTAAACTGATAACCTTACCTATAATAACTGAATAATGTAGTAGAGAGCTACTTTGTTGTTTCCCCCATTTTCGTTCATGCCTCAGACTTCATTTTTTTTCAGACACAAGCCTTTACATCTTGCAACAATTCCAACCACAAGCGCATCAGAATGATGATAGGAGAGAGAAAATTTGCGTTAAGCTGTCTGAAATGATGGGAACAACACAAAAACAATGAAGAAGGGCAAGGGGGGTTATAGTTTATGGGGCTGTGAAAAAAAAAAAAGCCTGTCTTTGACTTTCAGGTCTTACTTTCTTTTTCTCGACTTGTTCTAAGGTGTCATATACCGCTCAACCTTTTCAAATGTCAGGCGGATCCTGCAGGCCAATGTAAAATAAGACATCAGTGGCGGTGCTGTTGTATTCTGAGCATTTTCCCTCCAGTTGCCTCATCTTGAATAAACCACAGGTTCTCATGATTAAAATTACACACAATGCTTATACAAGCCCATTTTTTACTCTTTAACGGTACATATTAACTGGCTTGTCTCTTAATGGTAAGGTCTGGGTTAATTGTGGGATAAGACTAAGACAACAACACACGATGCTAAGACAAAAACAGATTGTTATTTGATTTTGATTTCTAAGGTCAGTTCACTTTATGACATTTGACACTATTTTCTCTGTTATGTTTCTGACTGGAAACACTGATGCTATGATGTTAAATGATGCTAGCGTACGAGAGCACATACAACAGGAAACAACTGTAAACAACTGTAACAAAGGTATCGATCCCTTTCAGTACAAAACATCCCGCCTTTGATAGCTCTTTCGCCCCCCAAAACCTCATCACTCACGATTTTGCACTGGTACAGTACTCTGTCCTAAGGTATCAAGCGTTTCCCAGTTAGTCACAAACAGAAAGCGGTTCGCTTTTGAGTTTGAGCCCACGGCTGAACTTGTTAGACCCCTTTACACAACCCCTCGTCATGTAGTCAACAAACTACTGGTCGTGGTCGTCTTTGAAACTCCTGTATTTCACTGTCTTATCATCACACATAGCCGAGGGCATGCCGCAGCATCCGAACCGATGATTGCTTGCCACGTTTTGAAGCAGGAAACAAAGCAGCTGGAGGAGCGGGGCTGG
Source organism: Beryx splendens (assembly GCA_900312565.1). Classification (NCBI taxonomy): domain Eukaryota; kingdom Metazoa; phylum Chordata; class Actinopteri; order Beryciformes; family Berycidae; genus Beryx; species Beryx splendens. The sequence goes on from OMOV01008779.1 coordinate 9,369, forward strand.
AGAGAGGGAGGGGAGTTTGCTGTTCCACTGTCGGGGTGTGATGGTCCGCAGAACATGTATCATAACTGACTTTATTTATCCCTCTTGGCCATCCTTTCCTGAAAGGTGTAAATGATCTATGGGCCAGAGCTTATCCAGACTCACATCTAGGAACAGGTCACAGCAACAGGGCTTATGGAGATAGTCAAGTGTCTCGATTCACTAACTCTAGCGACCGTAGGCTTATCAGACTCTGCAGACGCTGCTGCAGCCAGCTATCATTCTTCTTTTTGGTACTCTATCCATAGACGATTTTGAGGATGATATGCTATTGAAAAAACACAAAGAAATGGTTCATTTCACAGCCCAGGTTAAGCTGGCATTTACCAGACAGGTACACAGAATAATACTAACCTCAGTGAATTTCAATACGCTATAAATAAACAGGACTGTGTGTGTGGGTATAAATACTGCATCGGGATGTCTATTATGAAACAAACAAGATAGTAAAGAGATTATCGAGATTACACGTTCTATCCATAATAACATATTGTACAGGTATATTTACATGCGGTGTCCAACACAGATAATTGATTAAATTACAGCATGTTCAATTAACTGTATCTGATATGGTCAAAACCCTATGCTAGGCAGAATTCTTAATGAGTATACAGTATATATACATTTATCTAAATCTCTCTGTCAGTTTGTTTCCACGTGGGATTTAGAGCATGTGAATAGGTAAAGGATAATTATAATTTCATTTATTTCATTCATTGATGACATCGTTAATAATTTACCAGCGATTATAATGAAATGGATTCATGCATAAAAAATCTGCTGTCGACGTGCACGGTAATGAGCCTGTTGCATTTATCTAGAATAATTGATAATAGTTGCTTTTGCAAATGTTCAGAGGCAACAGTACAAAGACATTATAAGTGATTATGGCATCGCATAATTCAAATAATACACTTGTTACTTCGCATCTTTTTTTTGCCAAATGCAAAAGCCAAAGGCTATTCTTTACTATGAATGCAATTATGGTCCATTAGTGTCGCGTCAGGCACTAATTTCTTGTTCTTTGGCCATCAAGTTGGTGTAAATGGTGTGATAATTTCCGTAAAAGTTTGCTGTGAGGCTTCGCAGAGGGAACAAGACATTGAATTGGGGCATCAAAGTGCTACCTGTCGGACAGATTATGAGGTAGCTACCTCCTGTTTTGAAGTGATTGCCATCAAAGCAGAGACATGCAGCATGTTGACAGGCAGTTGAGTGGTACTTGAGATCCTTGAGATTGGTGATTTTTGGTTTCTGAACTCTGTAATCCCTTAAGGATTTGAAGAAAAGGGGTATGCATCTGCTATAGTGACATCGATCTTGGATATGCATGGTTGCTGCTCAGCAATACAGCCAGGCTCAAGTGTTGGAAAATAAATGTGCTTTCTGTGATGTCAGTCTATGAACTGCAAAAATCTGTTTAATTAGTTCCCGAGCTAATTAAAACCCCAGTTGCAAAAGGGGACCCAAACACTAAATGTTATAAATCATGAATAATGTTGGCTTAAACTTCATTTCAGGCATCGCTGGTGAAAGTACACAATAAATGGGAGAACAATATTCCCCAGGGAGAGAAATAGATTCCTCTGCCAAGTTAAATCACACACTTGCAACATCACACAGGGCAAAGAAGAGATTGAGGCCAAAACTACTGTTATTGTAGCCTCCTGAAACTCTCCAAAGTAGCGATTATAAAGATCATATTATAGAGTTTCTCTGTGTCTCAGAACTTCCCTGTTGACTTGACTGGTCCCAAATCAGGACACAGCATTTGATCTTCCAGCCGAAGACCAGCCTTGAGCATTAGCAGTAGGTTGTGCAGTGAAATGAAGACAGAATACAGAAGGAAGCAGTGGAAGCACACCACAGAGCCCTGCATGCAGTATTGTTTTACTATTTAAGCACCACTCGAGCGTTAAAAAATGTTTTATTCTATTTCAGGATGGTGGTGTCCTGATGAAAAGAAAGATCTCCCAAGTTGGCGATTTATCTTTATCACCCCACAGGTCAACGTCACTCAGTTAATTCCTTCAGGGCACAAAGTTATATTTGCTACAACAATGACAAGAGTTTTAAAAAGGGGTCTGAGTGTAATCACTTTAATGAAAGTATTAAATGGGAGTGACAAGAGGTCTAAGACTGGAGGCTCTGTAGCCTCTGACTCACCGATGCAGACCGGGGCTCGGACTCCCCGCAGCTGTTTTGGTTCTCTAGGAGAACAAAGTTTGAGGATCAAACACTGGTTGACTCTTTCAAATTCCAAATCTTCCAAGCATCTCACATACATTAAAAATAATAGGTTTGACTTGTTTCAGTAAAATCTTTGCAGAAATGTACCCTTTCATTGAAACTCAGAAAATAAAGGGCTACATTAGAAGTTTTAATAAAAGTACTTTGTCGCTGAAGTTACTCTACACTATACCAGTCAAAAGTTTGGACCCTCCTGATTGAATGCACCATATTTTTCATTATCCTAAAGCCATTTTGATCTAAAGGCTTATGCTTAAATGCTTGAAATTTGTTTCTTATATAAACAGTGAAGTTGATGAATTTCTTTCCAAAGACTTTGCCTTTCCATCAAGGCAAAGGGCGGCTACTTTACAGAATCTAAAATATAAGCTAGTTTTAACTTTTTTGGTCACTGCATCATTCCATTTGTGATATTTCTTCCTTTTCAATGTCTTTACTATTATTCCAAAATGTGGAAAATAAATAAAAATGCATGTGTCCAAACTTTTGACTGGTAGTGTATATTAACTCTATTGGGTGCTTCATTTATAGTGGACATGCGTGTTTAAAACCAAATAACAGAATCTGTCACTGCAACCTTATTAAAGAGCAACATGTTAAAGCAACATGGTAAAGAGCAACAAGTATACCGATTTTCAGGAAGAGAACATATTATTTCACTTAAATGGCATCTGAGGAATCTCTGTCACATCCTGACATTATTGTGCAAGTAATATTAAAGGTCTGACACAGAAATTCCTCTTATAGCTCATCACTGACTCCACTAAAGAAGCAGTGGGATATTAAGTCAAGTGATAATTAAACCTGCAGTCAGCAGGTGACATTTGCAGGGGCACAGGACTGAAACAAAGAAACATGAAAAGTCCTCTTATGCGGAAGGCTTCTGGTGGCTCTGCGCTGGCGTGAGGTGCTTTTCGAGCCTGGCATAGTTATGAATTTAAATGACTTCAAGAGATTCACTCACGGGGGCGTCCTGGTGGCTCAGTGGTCTAAGGCGTGCGCCATGTAAACGTGACGTCTTGCATTCAAATCCAACCTTTGTCATCTTTCCTGTCTCTCTCTACTTTGAACTATTGCAAAGATGCCAAAAAAAGGGGGGAGTAATCACTACAAATGCTCTGACTCTGAGAGATCACCAGCATTCCCTCAAGTGTTATTTCCCATGCCAGCAATGTCTATGATTGAAATAACATGAATACAAAGTCGTCTTACTCAGAAAGGGTCTGATGGCTCTGCACCGGTGTGGTGTGCCGTTTTGAAGCTGTCGTAGAATGAATTAAAATCCTATGAATATTCACTCCCATAAATAATCACTACAAACACGCTCATTCTGCGCAATCAACAGCATCCCAATTATTTCCCCCTGGTGATACTGTCTTCCACGATGACAATGCCCTTATTCACAAGGCACGAGTTCACACAGTGGACAGCATGATAAAAATGGTAATTATGTAAATGACTTGTCTATAACCAGTTGTGATCCCAACTGGAATGTAAAGTCTGAAATGCCTTCTAGATGTTTTCATCCAGGCAAATGATCTAACAGAATCCATACGTAAACGGAGATAACGATTGACCTTCCAGGAGATGACTAGACCAATTTCATTCCAGTAAAAAAGTCACACTGGGGAAACCTTCATATAAGTCTGTCCAATATTCTGCTATATACCTACTCTACTATACCTACGATACCTTGCAGATGGGCAATATGCAACCTAGGTTTAGAGTTTAGTTTGAGCTCAGATTGCTGTGATTTCATCTCTGCTCTCTGCAGAACACAATGGAAATGCTGAGACAAGGATGAATGACCTAATCTCATTTTATTTTAAAAGGTTAGCCTTTTTCGTATCTCTTGGGCCCCTGGCCAGCTCTGGACCACCAGGTGTCCCGTCTCCCCTTTTAAAGCCCGGCACTGTGCCCTATTTTACAAGACATTTAGAAATGTCACAGTCATTAACAGTCAAAAATTCAACCTATCTTCTATTTTTTTTTTTAAAGGAAAGTGTAGCGCACAAAGTATTATAGATTTTACATTATTCAACATTCTCTTAATCTGGAATCTCCTAATTCATTTATAATAGCCATTATTAGCCATCTTTACACAACTAAGCCATATTAAATCCAGCTTGGATGCCATTGTAATTTCGTCCAAGCACAATTTACTTAGTGTTTTGGCAGAGAGCCAGCTTAAACCTGTTTTTGCAGAAGAATCAATTTGGCATTTTGCCATATGTGAACAAAGCCTTTGATTCGCTGTGTCCTTCCCTTAGGCTTATGTATGAACACCATCATTTATACCTGCAAATGGCTTGTTGGTGATATATTTAAATCTGACCATGAAATTGCACCCTGATGCTGATTGTTTAATTCTGTGCTATTGTCAGGGAAGCAAAAAGGCCTAACCACCATTCACACTCCTGCTCATGCAATCAACCATCAGAGTCCCTGCCATTTCCTGATTCCCCTCACCATGACAACGCCACGCTGAAACTTCCAAAGGACAAATTCATACCTTGCTTAGGGTTGGATGGGAATATCATTTCATGCCAGAATATCAGACTAATGTGTGGTGTGACACTTGTAGGTATTCCGGTCCCAGCCAAGACAAACACGGAAAGAAGTGACAACAGATCCATTAAGTCTGCGTGAGGGGAGGAAGTGACCTTTTGAAACTCATTGTGCTCTTGAACACTTGACAGATTAGAATAGGAAGCATGGATCCCCTCTCTTATCACTCAAATGTCCTCTGCGTTAGTGAGGCCTCACTCACCTGAGTAATGGGACCGGAGGATTAATGCTACATTGCAACGCCAATAAAATCCATGTAGGTTTTAACAAACGTTATGACTCAAACCGGAACGGCCTAACATCTAAGTGATTGACTCTAAAATCCATCTTCATAAGCCTCAAATAACGGATCTGACAGCTAATCATTTCCAAATTCAGAGGGCCATGCAGTTGTCTAAATCATATTCTATGTGTATTGGGGTTACTCGAGAGCTATGCTGAGTTCAGATAGATACAGACTTAATGTGCATGCCAAAATGAATAAAACTGGATGAAAGTGAAATAGTGAAATTCCTGCATGAGGCTGCAATTTAGATTTGCTATTTCAAAAGAATGAAATGCCCTGCCCTAAGTGCAGAGTTAATCATTTGCTTTTGCAGTAGCCTTCCAAGATTCACTATTTAACTGAAATATGTTTATAGATAAATGAGGTCCCTGGTCGACAGGTCGCACTGCACACATGGGAATGGGAATCCCAAGAACGATATCTTGAGCGTGAACTTGGTGGATTTTTCGCCACCAATTACGGAAAATCAGCCGATGTAGGGATTGTGTTGCATTTAATCAGCTGACTTGAAGGGCTGGTTGTTTTGAGTCTCAGTGGCAAGGCCAAGGGGTAATTTGACTAGACACACATAGGGCATGCTAATGACTATCCCTGCTTCATTACCCTAGTCTGGTATAGCACTAATGAAAGAGTATTATTGAACAGATCTATCACTACCTTTTTTTCCCCCTGACTTAAGCTCCCTCCTACATCAACCTTATCTTGAGCTCGGTGCATTACATTGTTTATGCATCTGAAGTCATGCAAATTTGATTCCCAATTCAACTCGGAGATTGCTATTGCAGCGTGAATACTGCCTTCCTACTTCATTTACTCGACAGTGACATGTTGGAATGAAAGTCCCTGCTGCTGAAGAGATGGAGATAACAGGATGATTCATAGTCTTTCAAAAGAGGTCACAGCTTCCTGTGCTTTTACGACAGGAATTTGGGATTCCCTCTGTGCATGCAGCAAAGGGCAGTAAGCCAAGCGTCCCAGTTGGCATGCAGAATTAGCTGTGGATGAGGAGCAAACACCTCACATCTCATAATCCTGATCTCCACTTGCAAAGTGTGTTATTTTTGATAAGCATAAAGGAATGAATCTTATTTCAGAAATAAATCTTACACTCCCACATCCCAACCGGTAAATGTTTTTTCCCCATATTGTCTAAAGAACATGGACAAAAGAATTAAAAACTAGCTTGCTTTCAAGACGCAAGGGATCTTGGTGCAATAACAGAAAGTACTGCACATTAGCACTGAAATTCCAAATCAAGTGCCTGTGCCCTGTGCTCCTCTCTCTCTAACTATACAGTATGCAGAGTGTTAAGAAATACAATTCTTGTCACAGCACAAAAAAATGACAAAACAAATTATAACAGCAAACACATCGCCATATACATAATGGAGAGGACCTTGACTGCACAGGGAAAACGCATTAAGCAAGATATTAACATTAACATCACATTGTGCAGGATTACCCATATAGGACGTGGAGATTCAGTGCTAATAAAACAAGGGGACGTGAAGGTTAAATACAAGCTCTTCCCTCCATCTTCCCTGTTTCTAATTACTGGGCAAGAGCGTGAGAGAGCAGTGCTCCTGATTGCAGCTGCCTGGTGACTGCAGCAGAAACCAAATCTTGTCTGTTGTCTATTATAATGAAAGTGACCAGACCCTCAGGCACTCTGTCAGTATTTCTGTGGGGGAATTGGGCTCTGCGGCAGATTCTAAGTTTAACCTTCCCTTTCTTGGTGAATTAAACAGTTGATTCCTACATCGTGGCACCAGATAGCCATCAGGGTGTATTGTCATGATGACAATGTGTGAATGTGCAGGGGCTGCACACATGCACATCATGACACTTGTAATATATAGACAAGATCATTAATTAAAGCTCTGTTTTAATGAGACTGTCAGTGCCTGCTGGCTAATAGCCTATGCAATGATGTACTGCAGAGTGGATACATATCACTGTTGACCAGTAAACATCATGTTTTTGTTCAGTCACAGCGGAGTTGGTGTCTCATTCGAAAATTCTGCAGTTATTTTTTACTCCGCTGTTTTCGGTATTGATAGACAATTGGTATCGGCCGACTTGGGCTTTGAAAATCACATTGGAATCGGTCTGTTTTTACAGCTGATTGTTGGAACCAATTGTTTATAGGCTGCCTGGAAGTGCCGCTTGTGAGTGTGTGTGTGTGTGTGTGTGTGTGTG
>OMOV01008958.1:4368-15478 GCA_900312565.1 Beryx splendens
CTCTTTCCCTACACGACGCTCTTCCGATCTTCTCGCCACCGTGCACAGACATGAAGATTGGCTCGAGATTCTGCTCATTATCCTGTCTCTGGCTATGCAACGCAGCAATGAAGTGTGCAAGCCACAGCATGTATCATTGCGTCTAGTAGACACAAAACCCACTGTACACACACAATACATCCAACAGCATACATGAATCAAGCTTGTCAGTAACTTTGCTGAACTAAGAACTCAGGACATATACCTTCAACCATCTTCCTTATGCTTTTGCTTTGAAAGTAAAAATCCACAACATCCACAATGGCTGTGGCTCAGGCAGTAGAGCAGGTCGTCCACTAATCGCTTTGGATGAAAGAGGTTGGTGGTTCGATACCCAGCTCCTACCGTCCGCATGTCGAAGTGTCCTTGGGCAAGATACTGAACCCCAAGTTGCTCCCGATGGTTACGCCAGCACCCTGCGTGGTAGCTTGTCACCATCGGTGTATGAATATGTGTAAAAAAATCCTCTGACTCACAGGAAGTGATGTGTTTTACGTTTCTGGTTTGTTTGGAATAAATAGAAGAAGAACTGCGTAGTTACCATGAGTAGTGATAGCCACCATGGCTGAACAAACAAAGAAAATAGCGTCACCTACAGGAACTCAAACTTCATCAACAGAAAATCCAAGCTCCGCCCACGCTGTTTGATTGACAGCTGATCTCTGGGAAGTGCAGTGCAGAAACACCACAGCAATGAACGCTTAGCACCAAAGACAAAAAAAAGACATTACCACTTTAAAAGACAAAACCTAGTTTAAAAGGGAGTTCACATATTTGTATATCTTTAAAAAGAAACCCAAAACATAACTTAGGCTATATTTATCTGAGGTTACTGTTTATCTCATAGTGTAGTCCTATATTTTCCAAAAACTAATGAATTCTTGCTGTTGAAATACCAGCCAGTATCTTGGGTAGCAGACCTTATGTGAAGAATAAGAATAATTTAATAACAATAAAGCACTTTTTCAAAACAAGGTAGTGCTTTCCATAGATTAAACAGAGGGAACAGCAGTAGGCATTATAATTACATTGTACATTGATTATATTGTCAGGATCTATGATGACACACAATGCATATGCACTTAGGTCCACCTAGCTCATACCAGGTAGGACCCCTTTTATCTTCAGACAACACAGTCTCATAAAATTGAAATGAGCATGATCTGTGAAATGCAGATTACACGTGGACACGGATTCTGTGAACATTATGTTCCTCCACCGCAAATTGAATTATGTGACAATGGCGCAAATTGGACAAGCTTTCAATTTTGCACAGTTTTCTCTTGTTCATCACGTGAAAGGGTTAGCTGACGGTTAAGTGTGGGCAAGTGAAACAACTTTGGTTAAGGTTAGGGTATGATTTAGGTCTCGGTTAAATAAGAAACCCTAACCCAAACCCGGAAATTAAAAATGAAGACTTTACTCACAGTGGACAACGTCTTTGGCAATCAAACCAGGGTCACCAGAGTTGAGGGTAAATGTATAAGCCCATCCACCCCTTAATTTCCATTTTAGTGTCAGATTATTAACTGTTTCTAGTTGTGTCTCCTTGACATAATCCTTTCATGGTTGGCTAAAAGTATTTCTAATGCTTTTCATGAACAGAGCACATATTTGCATTTCAGTTGTGCTCACTTCACTAAACTTTGGGACCATCCTGCTGGAAGTTTCCATTTGACAACACCTAGACTGATGCTAGACATGATAGGATGGAACTGTTCAGCAACAATGTGTAGGTTGACCATGGCAGCCAAAGAAGGGTTGACAGGAGTGGAAGCTGGCATTGTCTTCTACTGCTGTACCCATCCACTTCAAGGTTGGAGCAGTTGTGGCTCTCAGATGCCCTTTTGTACATCACTGTTGCACTGACATGTTATCTGCTGTTAGCTTGAACCAGTTTTCATTGGATATCTCTCATCTAGACACCGTCGTGGGACCAACCATTAGACCATGTTCAAACTTACAACTTACTCAACATTTAGCAGAACAATAACTGAACCTCTCCACCCTGTCTGCATACTGCATGTCTATGTTTATTCATGTGAATTCCTATCTGACTGTTACGTAAATGGGGAGGTATACCTGATAAAGTGGATTCTGAGTGTCGTTTTCATATACAACCCAACATCTCTCCAGTGTGTTGTATGGATATGAACAGCAGTGCGGCATCTGGCTTTCTGCCAAACTCTTTTCTTTTCCTTTCTCTTCTCTTTTTTCTTGATCAATATGCAGAATGCTTTAGAAGGAGCATGGACGACCACAGAGTCCGAGCTGTTTCTCCTTTCATGATACTGTCACTTCTCATAGAGGAACCCAATATGACTACTATCACTACAATGTGTTGTGTATTCATAAATGGTATGAATATGATAATAATATGGCATAATCATGTGATATTCATGGAATGTGTTCACACTGTTTGTATGAGTCAGGCTGTACTAGGCACCATAATATATTTTAAGTCACAAATGGAAATTGTACCTAAGCAGGAATATTTCATTTGCATGATGAAGATAAATGGACAGCCTGTAATATGAGGGATTTCTATGTGCATTCCCTTTATTTTCCCTCCTTTTTCCACTGCATTTTCAGGTCAGTTGCTATAGCAACCCCAGTGGAGGCTGTTTATTAAGGAAGACTAGTGTTTAATTGATCCACTAATGCATTTAGCTGTACACTCGCCACTAAGTTGCCTTTGTTTCCAGGTCACATTTTAGGGACAGGCATTTACATAAAAGCATTTGCCTTTGCCAGAACCAATCATTATCAGGAGTTTTTACTTTTTGTCCTTTGGCGACAAATGTGGTGTAAACACTGACTACTAAACACTAAAATATTTCCTCATCAGGGAATTATTATAATACTAGTGCTGGTGGGAAACAAAATAAGTTTGGCAGGTGCTTTCTCCAAACAGTCAGTAATATGGGAAATGCTAATTAATAGTTGCATTACAAACAAAACAAATCCCCAGGATTCAGTCACCATTAGACCAGCACATCTATTATGTGCTACTGAACATGTCAAGTCCACAGAGATAACAAAAATATAATACATTTGAGCAAGAGAATGAGAAGCTGATAAAAAATAGTCTATGAAATGCATGAATGACATGAGACTGAACTTGTTGCACATTGCTACACATTATATTTTTGTTTCAAAAATTAATTTTAAATATTTCTCATTTGAGAAAAGTACTTACAAAATGACTGACAGCAGGGAAAAAAAATCCACAACAAATATGTAGCATTTTGGAAATGAACTCCACTTTACCCTCATACCCTCTGCAGAGAGCATCAGCCATGGCTCATTTATCATTACTGTGATGCATTTTATTGTAAATGTTTATGATTTTAGCTTTAGTTTAATTAGTGTGTACTAGGGTTAAAATGATGTAGCGGTTTGCCAATATAAGCCATTTATTAAATATCAGATATCGACCAGTAACCGTTGTCTTCCGCAATTTATTTATTCCTTCAATTGTTCAATTATGTTTTTTTGTAAATTAGTTCTTAATTTAAAGGCCTAATGTATCCTAGAGTTTCTCTACCATTTAATATCTGAAAGAGCTGCTAACCCTAAAAGAATGTGTTTGGATTTCAGTGGAGAGTTTTAGTGTCCCACGTTGGTCTAAATGCCATTTCAGAGGCTTTTCCAACCTAATAAATAAATACATTTTATTGCAGGAAAACTGTCAAATTTAAAGATATTGAATATTGGTCAGGTTTGTTTCTGTTACTTAGACAACGTGTTCCAATACCAATCCACATTTCAGCTTTGAGGCCTCATTAGGGTTTACTAAACATTACATTTTCCTTTATATGTTTGCAGACCCCTCCTAATCCTTTATGGTCGGCTATCTCTTTTCTCAACAAGGGTTTGGCGTCTCCCTCCAAGTCCTACTGAGCACTGGCTCAGTTTGAACTGTCTGTTTATTTGCTGGTAATTCCCATCCCACTATCAGCCCTCTAGGGTTATCTCCTTCACTTTATCAATGGCTGGATCTGTTGTGTGTCTCCTCAGTGAATAGGATTTGGCCCATACTAGGCCAGGATGGTTGTTAGGAGTCTCTGCAGTCCATGTGGTGGCCATAAGCAATGGTAACAACAACACAACCTCTACAACAATGCTATACCTATTAGGGATGGGACGATGTATTGAAATTCAATATATCGTTGTCACAAAAATGTGACAATACGTATCGTAGGGTAGAAAAATGAATCGTGATATTAGCTCCATTTTATTCTGCTGTAGTGATCACAAATGAGACGCTTGCCCATCACAGTTTCGCAAGCTCTCCATCCAAATTATATTATTTGAATTTTGTAATGACATTTGACATTATTGTTTACATTCTAGCAAGACAGTATCATCGCAAAGATTTGTGGCTTGGAAATAAACATAATTCTGCATAGTCATGCTTTGTGTCATTCAACTTTTATTTATTACATTGTATTATGGTTGTATTGAATCATGAACCCCACATTGTGTATCGAATCGTATCGTGATATAAGCATATCGTCCCATCCCTATATATAAAATTAGATTAGGAAATTAGAATTGAATAATTAAGCAACATCAGAATTATCAGTATGTCAGTTACTAGTAAATTCTTTGCCATCGGTAAAATGTCATCATTTTGAGGAGTTCCTTAGGAGGTTAAAGGTTAAGAAGCAAGCCTCCGGGTGAGGTAACATGCTGTGGATGTATTTGCTTCTTGTTACCTGGAGCCATGTCAGAGCTAAAGCCTGTGTGCACGATGTGACCAACTCTCACCAGCCATTACCACAATTTGAAGAAAACCGATGGCAGAACAGTAGGATGGGAATGTGCAAGACCATATAATTCCCTCAAAAGGGGACAGCATGAGCAAGTAGGTATGCAAGGCTTTACAAGTCCCCACCAGGTCCCAGTGTATACAGTAAGACACCGGGCCTAATTATTAATTATGTAAGACAGTAATGCCGGAATGGATAATTATGTGACAAACGTGACATCTTCAATCTCCTCACTAAGTGGTGAATGTCATGAGGAGACTGCAATTATGTAATCTCGTTTGTATGGGAGAATGATAATTAAAAGATTAAAATCACTTCAGCTTATTTCAGCTTATTGCCCATAGTGCAGTCTTCAAGGTAGGACTGTAATTGTTGAAGTATACAGAAAAATAGATTGCTGTGCATATTTTGGGTTCCAAATGTCTAGGATTTTATCATCCACTACAGAGACAACGATGACAGAAATAATCCAGACGCATAGTGCAAAGCCAACACAATTTAATGGCTGCAGCTATATGTATAAGATCCTTCTAGATATGATTATTTTTCCAAATGGAGCTCAACGTGTTTTTTTTTCTTTTTTTCTGAGCCTTGGAAAGAAAAAAACAAGGTTCCTAAGGGCCTGATCAGAAGTATTGCCAGGATAGTTGCATCACAGTGGTGATCAAGACTTGAAGCTGGGCACTTCACAGCCATTTATTAGGTGCAATTACATCTCAGCAACCCATGGTTAAGTTGATCATATGTTCTGTAAGTGCCTCACTCTGTTGACTTCCTTTAAATGTCTATTTTTGGCAATTAGTTTCAAATCAAAAGAATCAATGAAAAGGAGCATTCAGCCAGCCCCACAGTCCTGGACATAAAATCAATAGCTTTCAAAATAGCCATGAAAGCTGGCATAAAAAAAGCTATTTACATTCCATACTCTTCTATCTCAGTAAAAGTGTGACAGTCAAAAATGCCCAGCTAAAATCAGCATTGCCATCCTTTTATATATATACAAAATGCTTTGTGTTATGCTCCTTTGGTTTGCCCAAAGAGCATTTCATGGCACTGTCTGAGGTGTCAGCATTAAGGGAAAGGCTGGAATTGATTGTGCATTGAGGTGCAAGTGACAGATGTTAAATGCATCTCCTGGAAGGTGTCTGTGATGGCTGCATCCCGCCACCATTTGGTAGGTTGCACAGTCCAACTTCAGAGGCTGGCGGCTGCTATTGAGTGTCTTCAGGATCCTGATTTGACCAGGCATACAAATTTTTTTTTAGGGTTGTAGGGGCACATCGGATGCCCTGGCTGAAGGGTCCCAGGCTGATTGCTGGTTACTGGGGTCTGATTGGTTCTGCTTTTCGCCCACAATGGGACTAAATTCATGGGACAGCACGTAACTGAGAGGGATTGACCATATTGTCCAGAAGACAGTACCCAAAGCAAAGGATGAATGAGGGCTCCTGATTTGTAGTTAGCAAAGAACTTGCCATGATTGTGGTGATTTTTGCGACTTCTGGATCCTTCTCTTGTCCCCAGGGAATATGCGGATTTTTTTCTTGTTCTTATCTCTAATTTTCTCTCTGTCTCTCTCCCACTCTTTCTTTTTCTCCTGCTCTCTGACTGACTGAATCTTCAGTAATTTGATGCGTTTTCCTAGCTGATATTTTGCCGTTACTATTTTTCATTTTTTTCAATTTTTAGTGCATTTTGCTATTAGCATGATCAGTCAGATTTTTTTTATTGTAAAACTGTAATCCATATATATAAATATAGCCAATGCATACTAATATAGTCAAAATGTTCAAATCATTGATATCAAAAATCTGAAAGTAAAGCAACCTCTAACTGTCTCAAACTAGTCTACACAGCACTTTGATTTACAGTCTTTAGATAAGAAATGACAACATTAATCCTCTGAAAACTTAAAATGGGCCGTATTCCTCTGAAGGTTTCAAGAAAATGGCTGGTATTTGTTTATTATTATTAGTTATTAACAGTCATCAGAAAACTATGTAAATTGTGCCTTAGGTGAAAGAAATACTGTATGTGGAGGATTGAATGTATTGACATTCCAGATCAGGATGCATTTGTATTGTTCATATACATTCTCACATTTGCAGTTCTATATCATGGACAGTTTTAAAAGGTTTTAGATGCATGTTTCAATAATGACACTCTAACAACACACAATCAATAAAATATATATTCATACCGCCACATTTTTCTTTCTCAGCAAACTATTAATTTTGATAGTCTGAGGTTTAGATAAATATTCCATTCCACTACATAAGACCTCCATAACTACATATTATTTCATTCAATTTCCATATTCATTTAATAAATCTATAATCATGACAGTTGAGTAAACTTTCATTACAAGTCAGTTTCATTCTCTATGAATCCAACAAGAAAATCAGAAATGATTTGTTGTAAAATATAATGACATCTGGTCCAACCTGTAGAATATTTTGAGATCAATCCTTTAGGATTACATTGGATAGTATAGTTGGATTGTTCCATACAATAAGCTTTAGAAGGCCTTACAAATTTTGGTACTGGACTCTCCAATCGGGCTGTTGTGGTATAGAGCCAGTCTTATAGAATTTTGTTTCATAGGCCTTTTTCACAAACATGGCTGCTGTACTTCCGCAGGGATGTTCTCTCCATTGCCAGCAATGTTAAAAAGCCAACTTTCTGTCGCCCATAACTCAACGTAATGTATAACACATATAACACAGGTGTTGTCATTGATATTTCTTTCTGTTTCTGTTGTCAGACAACTGCAACACTATAAAAAAAGTTATTTGATCGAGGGTCACAAAATAACCCCCTTTTGTAATCCTCGATCACAGTTAATTGCGCAGTCGTCTGACAACAGAAAGCGCAAGTTAGCTAACTTGGAAACTTGACTGGCAAAGAAGGAACTCTGGTCTAAATACAAATAAAAATGACTTCATTTTTTCATTTATTCATGACCCTGGCGTTCATGATCTTATGAGGTCAGTAGCCTAGCATAGAATGACTAGTTTGAACTTGGAAGGTCAGTTAGGCTAACAAGTGTTCTCCACACAGGAAGTGGCGAATCTAAACCAAAGACTGAAATCAGTGATCAAGTGTACACTAAGGCCCTGCCACACGTATATGGATATTTCTGAAAGCATTTTTTCCTCTTCCGTTTTCAAAAAACTTCCTGTCCACGCCAATGGTGTTTTAGAAAATCTCACCAATCCACATGAGAATGCAAAAATTATTTAAAACACCTCCGCAGCTTTCACGTTGCAGAGCGGTTTTCTGCTCAAATGCCATTATTTCCGCACTCACCGACGGCTGCGCGGCAGATCGCAGATTTTTCAGTTAGTTGCGCAAAGAGTGGAAAATAGTTCAACTTGAGCGGATAAGATCCGCGCTCGCTTCTCACAAGAGTAAAACTTAGTGCTACTTTGGTTGCCTGGCAACAAACAGAAGACATTTAGTTTACTGACCTCACCGTCAGAGATTTCAGAGTAATGAAAGGACAGTTCCACCGTAATTAGCAAATTTTTTGTTTTTTATCCATTTCATGTTAATTGTTAGTGTTTGTACATACATGTGCCACTATTAAAGATATTTTTAAATCAGTTTTGCCAAACCACTTGGGCTCATTCACTCCCATTCAGTTACAAATGGCATCGAAAACAACTCTGGAGAATTCTAGTTCAGTCGATAGGTCATCTATCACTGTGAATAACAAGCCACCACTAATATCACACGATAATCTTTTTACGTTTTGAAACAAGTTCCGTTCACCTTTTCATATTAATAGATGGAGGGGGTATCATACTTCTGTTTTCTGCTTGCAAACAAACATACTGCACATGTTCTATGCCGGATGTTCATTTTTCTGCCTCTGCTCCCAAGCAGGGAAGAATTAGTGCTCTTGAGATGACCTCGAATGAAAATTTCCCTCTCTCTACCTTCTCAAAAAAAATTTGAGTTAATTAATTTGTCAGGACAACACCACGGCAACATCTATGCCAAGCTAATTTTATCTCCTCCATCTGCTTGCTTGTGAGGACTCTATTAAACCTTGTCGTTCCGAGCGGAGGGAGGAGACCACAATTACACATCCCTCCCCGCTCCGGCGTCGGAGAGGCAACCGAGGAATATCATTTAAGTACGCCGGCTGCATCTCCATCAGAAACAATCTTTTTTAATCAGATGCCGTATTTGAAAGGGACACCAGCGTGATTCATTAAATGCTGGTATAGCATTCTGGATATATTGTTTTTTTATTTGCACACAACGTCTTTCCCCCCATGCTCTTTTTAATCAGTACCGGTGTCACTCATCCTACAGGCTGATCACTGCAGTATTTGACAGTTTGTGTCTCTGGAATTAAACAGAGACGTGATTTGCATGTGACATTGAGGGTTTTAGTGCTTCAGATTGTATATCCCAGGAATTAACATGCAGACAAGCCCATCTGTATTTATGCGGGTGCTCTGAGAGGTTCAAACCACTGCTTTGTGTTGGGGCAAGAGGTTATGTAGAGACTAGAGCCAGCCCTCTCCTCATCTCAACACTTAACGTACCTCTTTTGTACTCCAGAATTGATGCACTCAATGGTACAGTAGGTTTTCTTTTAATTTTGCTGAATTGATGCCACTGCTTTTTGTCCAGCTTAGTGCTGGGTTCAGAATAGATGCTCTCAACAGTGTGTGCTCTTTTGATTTCATCAATGAATCTTACACATCCCCCCAGTTTTTTGTTTTTTTTTGAAGTGCAAATGTACAACCTACAACTCAAGGTGTGTAACATTATAGTTTGTATTCCTCATACCACAATGATCCTGAGAGGCTTCTTGAAGGACTTTTTCAATCACAGAGTTTTCTGAATTGGGAAAATGTTATCTCATTCCCTGCCAATCAATTCTCACCATTCAGACACTCTCTTCTATTATATTTCAACCCAATATGATGCTCTCTCACAATCAATTCTGTGCTTTGGAGGTTCACTTCACTTGTCAAAAAAAAAAAACAACAAAAAAAAAACAACAACCCCCAACTACTTTGGACAACCAAAGTAATTCTGAAAGGTTCTCCAGTTCCTTTTCACCTTTGTGCTGCCTGTAACACTGACAATAATTCTCTCACCGGTGAGAGGAAAGAAAGGGATTTTCAAAGGATCATTTTTCCCAAGTGGCTTTGAAAGTGACTCACTACTTGAAGGACAATCTAGACTTTTTTGCTCAGTGCTGCTGCAGCTTATTCAGTCCACTCATGGGTATCCTGGCTGGCTCTAGCCTGTTGTGCGGGTATTGTTTCTTATGGAAACTGGTCAGTATCGTTTCTTATGGATGCCGGTTAGTATTGTTTTTTATGGAAACTGGTCAGTATTGGTTGTTATGGAAACTGGTCAGTATTGTTTGTTATGGATGCCGGTTAGTATTGTTTCTTATGGAAGCCAGTCAGTATTGTTTCTTATGGAGACTAGTCCTTTCATATTTCATGTCTTTATCTCTATGACTGAGCATGACTGGTGCAGAAATAAACTTGTTAGAATTCAAATTTCAGTCTCAAGAGTTATTTTATTGAAACTACTGAATGTGTTCTTCTTTATCTTTAATGTTTCATTCTCAAGGAATTTAATAGGTTTAATTAAATTAATTGAATTGCTTCTTATTCATTCCTGTCTAAGATTTTAAATGGATCCATCATTTTGCATTTCATTTTTTATTTCACTTATCAATGATCCAAAAGGTATATAATCGTATCATAATCTTAATCAGTATAACAGTTATAGTGGTAGTTATATTGGCTGGTTATGCACAATCATATGCAGTGGGATTGATGTGACATTACGTATTGATCTGCTGACAAATGCACACAAATTGCCGTTATTAGCCAAAAGGAAATATATAGAGGGGAGAATCTGGAGAAAAAGCATTTATCTAATCATCTCTGAAATCACCCACTGAGCTATGGAATCAATAAACGTGTTTTAAGTCCCACACCTTATCTTGTGACTTTAACATTAACCTTCCATTAACCATTACAGAGGCAGTTAATTGCACCTCAGTCAATAATGCTAATTCAGAAAGGCTGTTGTTTCACTTTTAAAGGTATGTGTATTCATATTATGGTAAAGTGACAGTCTTTAGAAGAGGCTGTTAGAAGTTGAAAAAGTCAATACGGAGAGAAATATTTCACGCTGAGGTGAGTTATGTGGCTGAATAGTGATTCTTTGCACTCATTTTAGTGAGAGGTCAATGCCTTTTAGGACAGTGATACTGAAGTGATGGGGATACCCTCTAGATCGGAAGAGCGTCG
>OMOV01008963.1:0-15063 GCA_900312565.1 Beryx splendens
TCTTATAGAGTGGCATCTTTTATGTATGTGTGTGTATGAGTGTGTGTGTGTGTGTGTGTGTGTGTGTGTGTGTGTGTGTGTGTGTGTGTGTGTGTGTGTGTGTGTGTGTGTGTGTGTGTGTGTGTGTGTGTGTGTGTGTGTGTGTGTGTGTGTGTGTGTGTGTGTGTGTGTGTGTGAGAGAGTCTGTCTGTCTGTCTGTGTCTCTGTGTGTGTGCTTGCATGTCAATGTCCTCACTCCTCGCAAATCCGTCTCATCCCTCAGACACTCTGACCCTGAGCACGCTCTGCTTCCTGTCTCTCTGACTGGCTTCCTCCCTGGAGGGAGACGAGCACTCATCAAATAATGCTCCTCTTTCACTGCGAAACACTCTGATTTATATACTTGGTCATGGCCAGCGAGCCAATGCACTCACCACGGCAACATTCACACAGGCACGCGAATATACATGAACATAAATACAGACACAGACACTCCCACACATGCGCAGACAGCCTTTTCCTGCATTTTGCCTGTAATGTGGCTGCAGCCTCGTCATAAACAGGTTGCAACTGGCTGTGCATGTGCTCTGCCACATACTGAGGAGTGACCAGGTTTGAGGATATGGCCGCGATTTCTCCTGCAGGTGAAGGAAATTGGCATGAAACACCTCTATGTGTGCCTTAGTGTTTGAGTGTGTGTGCATGCATTTTTGCCTGCATTTGCGTGTGCCTGTTTGAGTGTCCGTGCCGCCGTGTGTGTGTGATGGTCTCAAGACAGAGTCAGGGCAGTGGAGGGTATGGGGTCTGGATTAGTGAGAGCATGGCAGGGGTGAGAGAGAGGTAGGAAACGAAGCAACGCTTGCTGTTTCCACGGAAACCCTCTTATCTGGCAAGCTACAGGCATGTAGGGCCACTGGGTCACAGGGGGTTACCGGGCAGATGGACGAGCAGCAGGAAGTGACCTTGCGGACAGGAAGAGAGGGTTCCCTATCAGGAGGAGCGACAGTGGCTGCAGTCTCATAGCTCCCTAGTACCTCAGCACATACACACACATGCACACACACACACAAACACACTCTATAGTGACACAAATAACTCATGACACTTAGAAATATTAAGGTGCGCTGTAAGCACATTCACTGATGCTGAAAGCTGAGGCTGCCCATCTCTTTTACCCCCTCTTTTCCCCTGTCCTACTTTCTCTTTGTCCCTCTCTCTCTACCTCTTTCTCTCTCTCTTTCTTACACACACACACACGGAGCACACAAAGACATACACACACTCACTCGCAACAGTAGTCACAACGAAAACCTGAGTATACCCACAACCTCTTAGCCTCACTACTTGCCTTTCTGCTTGAATGAGCAGCAGTGCGAGAGCTTGAAGTGACTCTGGAGAGTGGCGGAGGTATGTAGGAGTGGGAGTATTGTTTTGACTGGAATGTCCTCTCTGGTTGTGTGGATCAGAGCCTGTTTGAGTCTCCTATTGTGAGGAGAGGAAACCGCGTTCCCTCCCTCCATTGTGTCAGCTCACGGTGGCTCAGATGGGCTCATCAAGAAATAACATCCAGCTACAGCGAGACCGAACCGGGACTGACCACAGATTCAGCTCCTTATTAGGGCACTAGCACCTAAAATGCAGACTACACCAATGAGCAATGGACGAAGCTCTTAATCAAAGACTGAATTTGCACTTCTGTATAATTAGAATGAAGTCCAGTGCCAAATGATTAATTTCACCTTAAATTCAGCCCATCATTAGAGGTTAAAAGTACGCCGTGTGTGTCGTTTCAGGACTCCCCCACTAACAAGCTGCTGTATGCCAAGGAGATTCCTGAGTATAAGAAGCGGGTGCAGTGCTACTACCAGCAGATACAGGAGATGGCGCCGCTCAGCGAGCAGGAGATGAACGCTCACCTGGCTGAGGAGTCACGGGTGAGCGAGGCATGGCTGATTGATCGACATTTTGGTTTAGAAAGCCCTCATGTTTGTTTGTCTGCGTTTCCAAGGCCGGCGTTTTGGTCTTTTTCAGCCAATTGCATGCTTATTTTTTTTTATAATTTATTGTAATATAATACTCTGCTCGTCCTACAGAAATACAGGAATGAATTCAACACCAACCTGGCCTTGACGGAGATCTACAAATACGCCAAGAGATACAGAAACCAGGTAAGGATCAATCTTCATTTCTCTCTTACTGATCTCAGATTTGGATTAGTTCATCATGTTTGAACTGGCCCCATCTCCAGCCTGCTCACCTGGTTCAATCCCACATGCCGTGCCAGGTTTCACAGCTAGATAGAGGTGGGAATCGGAGCGTGGCGTATCAGTGTGTGCGATGGCACGCATGTCGAGAGATCTAATGCACTCTGTACAGCGCTACAAGCTGTCACTCAACCAACTGGTCACCATACACCCCAAATATCTGCAGTCTGCAATGCTTCTTCTTCTACTTTAACTGTTTTCACCCAGGGCAACATGTGTCAACTGTCTTCCCAGCAGCAATGACCCCGCACCCCTCCCTACAGGCCCATATGTACAAAACAGCCTACGTGCTCTTCACCCTCTCCTCTGCTTTGCCTTGCAAAACCTCATCCACCACCCCTATCCATTTAATAACACTAGAAAGTTGCTGTTCCATATCTCCCACGTCATTCTGAAGTAGCCATCTTCAGCCCCCATGGAGCACCTCTCCCATGTTTCCTTACCACTGTGACTGTTCTCCGGAGAGGCTTAGTCAGCGCTGACTGTGCCTTAATGGAGGGCCCTCATCATAATACCATTTAGCTGCTTTCCTCTGTCATGCTACTGTACTGGCACAGGCCAGGGGCTTAGGCTCTGATTCACAGAGTGCTGTGAATGGCCTCTGATTGCCTATTCTTCCCCCCCAGCTCTGCTCGCTCTGCCTGGTAGCACACTGCCGCTAAGAGCCTGTAAAGCCCACTGACATGGTGACAACTATCGGGCTTGAAAAACAGAGCAGATGTGGGTTTTGTAAATATGTGAAGAGGAAAGGCTTTTGTGGTGTGGAGGCATGCGTGAAGACTGAAGAAGAGGCTGAAGCACTCCACTTGTTTCTCCACGCTCCCGTTCTCTCGTTCACTCTCTATGTCCAGGCAGGTGGCTGATTTCCTCCCTCCTCTAGATGCATGAATGCTCGGCAGCCGCTGAAAGTCATCTTTGTTGTTTTCTCCTTTCTTCTCTCGCTCCCTTTCTGTCTATCTCTCTCTGTCAGGTGGTGAACGCTCTGGAGTCGAACCCCACTGCACGCCGCACTCAGCTGCACCACAAGTTCGAGCAGGTCATTGCCCTCGTGGAGGACAACATCTACGAGTGCTGCAGCGAGGCTTGAACCTGCCCACTTCTCTTCTACTGGTCATCTCTGCTCCTGCTGCCAGCTGTCTGTCTCCTACCTACTATGTTACTTGGGAATGTCTGTCCCCAAGGAATTACCCCTCGTTATTATCACCGTTCTCAAAAGCCACAGACTGGAACAAGTGTGAAAGTGGCAGAGTAAGGGACTCAAGCCTGCCTGTCAGATTTCATACATTTTTGAGGTGTTCTGCACTTCCTCGTCGCATCTGGGAATGCCGATTCATTTCCCAACACCATTTCCCGTGACACGGACAGAATTCCAGTCTGGTTCAGCTTTGCTTTAGCCAGAGGCAGAGAGAAGGTGTAGGAATTCGGAGATGAGGTTTTCTCTGGATGTCTTCACAGTTACTGGGACCTAAAGCCCTGGTGGCGATCTTACGCACTGAGCCCCTTCTTAAGGGAACGAGCCAATGATGCACTGTACTGTATTATAATGTCCATAGCAATATTTATAGATGTGTTATAATGCTTTCAAGTGGCCTGTCCATCAGGATGAGTAGGAATGAACGTGACAAACTCCTCCCATGTCCTAAAGCCTGCAATGTTCTCAGGTGTGATTGGTGAAGATGAGTGACTCACTCCATTGGTGCTTTGAACTATATGCCCCAATGTGCTTTGCAGGTTGATGATGGGTTAAGGAGGAGTGGAGAAAGGAATAGAAATAATTTTCTATAGCTAATGCCTGCAAAATGAAATGAAATTTATTGAACCAGATGTAATGTAGTTCACTGGGAAGAGCTGCATCAGTATAGAAATGTTGATCAGTGTGTTTGTAAATGAATGAATATCATGTTGGACCAATGTACAAGAGGGAAATTTAAATTTATTGAAAAATGTGAGCTCAATATAATCAGAGAACTGTCTGACATGACTGTATTTGTGATGCCAAATGACTTGTCAGAGTTTGTGAAATAAATTACAGTATTTAGAATTTTACTGTCCAATCGTGACGATTATTGTACTTATTGTACTAATAATACTTCTTTTTCTAAATGCCTCTTAGCATAGTGCATTTTGAACATTTGAAAGCCATTATGATCTGGCCTACCACCAAAATGCTTACAAACTAGCATCTGGAACTTTTCAGAAAGCCTTGTAAATGCTCTCATGAAAAAAGCGAGCAAGGGGAAAGTCTTGCAGACATTTAGCTTTGTTTTTATTGCAGAACATAGAACAACTTTACTTCCACAAAACCCTAGCCTTTATACAATCAACACAATATCTCCATATCCCTTTTATACACTCACACCGACATTCTTGCATCCGTTCGACAACATAAACATCCACCAGACACACACACACACACGACCTTCCAGTCTCTCGCAGGAGGCTGCTTCTCCCTGCAGAGGTTCTTTGCAGGTCCATCTGTTTACACTCATATCTCAGTCGATGCCGAGAGCCGACTAACCACCTCAGCTTCATCATTGTAAGAGGCGAGAGAGAGACCAGAGGACAGCACTGTCCAGGGCCTTACAAGTCATGGGAGATATCTAAACGAATTCAAAACTAATTTCACCTAACGTATTCATTCAAAAAATAGATGTTTTAAAGCGCATTTTCAGGGGGGAGGGGAGGGAGGGTATAGTTGCAACAATTACTTGAACAAGTGTTGATGCTAATGATATTATTTGGTGTGGTTTGTTGAATTGCAGTTTTCACCTATTATGTGATTTTAAGTGTTTCAGGTTAATGAGGGGAGGGGGCGGCTTGGAGCATGTTCAGCTGGAAAGTCACCAAGACAATGACCTGGTGCTGCTGGGTTAAACTCTGCGAGGCCAGCTGAACACTTTCCATGTTTAATTGGATTGAAAATACACATATGTTGGCTCTATGTGTGTATGAGGTCAGTCCCACTGAAGCGGCCAGGTGCAGTTATGCCACTGCAGCGCGGGCAGATGGAGAGGTAAGTCGAGAGGATTGGCCAATAGAACGTGGTGGTGCTTGGCAGTGGTGGGTCCCCGGGTGTGCAGGGACAGATGGGGGATTGGTTGTGGAGGTGTGGGCAGGGGTCGTAGGTCAAGCAGGGGCTACCTGGCTGGAGGAGACGGAGGAAGTCTGGGTTTTGGAGGAGGCGGCGGCGGTGGTCTCCTCCTCGCCAAACGGGTTCTTTCCACAGCACACCGTGGTGAGCATGCAGTTCCTGAACTGAATGTCACAGAGAAGAGGGGGATCACAGTCAGCCTCAATATCAGTTTACTCTCTCACACACACACACACAGTCACCTAAGCATGCATGCAGTGATACTGTAGCGTCAGCATATTTCCTTCAAATACCTGTCTGTTTAGCAGAATGTAGATCATTGGGTTGTAGAGAGCGGCGCTCTTGGCAAAGAAGGCTGGCACTGTCATGAATACCGGTCCAAACTCAGTTCCCTGATTGGCAAAGATGAACCAAGCCACGCTGGCGTAGGGCACCCAGCACACCAAGAAGGAGATCACCATGACAATTACCATGCGTGTCACTTCCCTCTCCGCTCTCTGGGTGGTTTCGGACTCCTGCTGCAGGGCTGCGGCCTGAGTGCACACAGATACTTGACTGTTTAAAAACAGTAATGCCTGCAATGTATCTAATGTATCTAGACACTTTTTTTTACAGTATGATTTTAAACTATTTCTGATTGCTGATATTTTGCGAAGTTAGTGCATTATTGGGACCAGCATGGTGACAGTGAGAAGGCAGACTGCCCTTCAACTGGAGGATTTGGGTATGAGCTGCCAGGTTGGCAAGCATCTGCCCTCCTCAAGTGTCCTTGAGAAAGACATTTAATCCCTACCAGCTTCAGATTCACAGCTCTGCAGCTGACCCTCACCTCCCTGTGGAGGGGAGCAAGGGAAAAAAAACTCTCTACGTTGATAAATAAGGTATAATTATAATAATAATATTAATATTGCATCTGTTCCTACCGCTCGCACAGTGCAGAGCAGGCGACTGTAGCAGAAGAAGATGATGAACAAAGGGATACAGAAATGGAGGACAAACATATAGATGACAAACGAGGTGTTTTTGATCTCAGGCTTTGGGGTGTAGTAGTCGATCCCACAGGAACACTGCATGCCCTCTGGGATGTACCTGCATCCACATACATAATACTGTCATTTCACAATTTCCAGCAACACCATCACACACAGTATTTCATACAGTTTGTGCTACAAGAAAGAAAAAACTCTGCAAGGTGCTTTTTTTTATTGTGCAAATGTTAGCATTTTTCAGCAACTTTACAGTATGTGCGCGTGTTTCAGACTGGCAGGCACAGTCAG
This sequence comes from Beryx splendens, assembly GCA_900312565.1. Lineage (NCBI taxonomy): Eukaryota > Metazoa > Chordata > Actinopteri > Beryciformes > Berycidae > Beryx > Beryx splendens. Next base: position 6,612 of record OMOV01008963.1, read on the forward strand.
AAACATACAGTACCGGGACCATCCGAGCAGAGGGGGCATAGCGCAGGTCAAGGCCATGATCCATGTGAATGCCACACCCATGATGGCATGCTTCTCCCCAAAGCGGAAGTTGCTCATTGGTTTGCAGACCACAATGTAGCGTTCAATAGCCAATACCACCAGAGACCAGAGGCCAATCTCCCCTGAGGCATAAAGCAGGTGTGCATTTAAATACAGCGTGGGTAAATTCAAAAACATGCATTTATACTGGGACATGGATTTCAAGATTTTAAGAAGTATTTTCCAAAAAGTTTTTCATGATTTAAAAGAACTCTCATGTGAAAATGTGACACACAAAGGACAAATATTTAGTACAATTAGTTTTGATCACAACTAAAGCATAGAGTACATGAGGTAAATCTATGGACATTTTACATGGGATATTAGTGGACCCTCTTACCTCCTAAGGTGGCGAAGAATCCTTCGATGTTGCAGCCGCCGACACCCAAGACGAAGTATCCGTGCAGCGATGTGTAGAGGGTGACGGTGAAGCCCCCGATCACCATGAAGAGGTCAGCCACCGCCAGGTTGAGCAGGACGTAGTTCAGGGGGGTCCGCAGCTTTTTGTGTTTGACCGTGACGTAAAGCGTGAGGAAGTTGATGGGGAAGGCAGTGATGATGAGGAACAGCATGTACGCTGCTAGGAGAGAGAACTTCCAAGGCTCAGCCAGGTAGTACTGGGGGTATTCGAAGGGGCTGCGCACCACCCCCGTCTTGTTGGACATGGGCACGTAGAAGTTGGGGCCTTCTGTGCCATTCATGGCTGCTGCCGGTGGTGGGACGGTCTGCCTATCTGGTTTTGTTCTCTGTGAGAGCTTGAGAATGAATAAAAATCTCTGTCGCCCCTCAGAAAAAAACACAGCAAAGAATACCACCAGAGCAGGGAGTCTTGTTGTGCAGTAGGAATGGAAACAGGAAAGAAAGGATGGATGGATCTTGAGGAGGTAAGAAGGTGAGCTCTACAGCCCCCTGAGGTGGCTGCAGCACCTTTTAACAGGCCAGCAGGATTAGGGAGGTGCGTTGACCAAAGTGTTAGCGTGGACGGAATTAGGCCACTCTCTCTCCATCACTCTCTCTCTCTCTCTCTGTCTCTCACACACACACACACACACACACACACAGCATTACAAAACAGAAGAAAACTCCGGAGATAAATAGAGTTTGTTAAGCATTTTCAAGGGCAGGGGTTACAGCCTCGGCTATCCCAACAGCATCATCGCCGTAACGCATATCAGTGCATCATGAAGCCGTCTGTTGGAGAGCAGGAAGCAAATTGGTAGATTGTTAAAGAGGGAACCGGCCTTACTCAGCTCGACATGCCAAGCTTAGTAAAGGGTGGGGATTTAAACCGTTTATAGCAGGCAAACTGCAAATGAAATTTCCTGAGCATTCCAACTTATTTGCATCTGTGAAAAACCTAATCCCTAACCACTGCATAATGTAGACCTGAAATCATAGTGGGAAACCATACACTTAAGTGTAATCAGACTTACTAGGACATACTGTACATAGCACACTCTCTCACTCCACCTCTTTCACTCTCACGCACACAAATCCTATGGTACAGTCTGAGAGAGTAGTGATATTACTGACATTGCCAGGGTAATGTCATTAAGAATGAGATCAACACACGCCCATAATCATGCTTACGGTACACATACACACATTTCAACATGAACAGGAGCAAAACACGCTATAAAAAATATCAAAACATTTATTGAAAAATCTTGCTTTTCCTTTTTGACAAAGTAAAAATACAATACAAAAAAATTTTAAGACTTGTTTTTTATATGCCATGTCATCAGAAAATATACAACTGCAGTATACAAGCATGTGGAACGCACTTGTTTTGACAGATGTGTCTGGTCAGTGTGACTAATCATATGCTGTACATACAAACAATAAATATATTCTGTTAGGTTAAAATAATGTGTTTCTCTGATTATAAATGTGTTTTTCCATAAGTATTTCATACACGTGTTCCCTTTAAAGTGGTGATGTAATCAGTGACAGCCTTAAGTAATCTGATCCCAATAATCCGATCGGGTTGATTGGCTGACAATGCGCTTTTCTTACAGTCTATAATGACCAACGCACAAACACTTTCACTTCACATTTCAATCATTCAGTCTAGGAAGATAAAAAGGCCATTTTCGGGAGGGAGATGGAGGAATAGCCTCCACCAGATGAGCATCAACTTGACAATAAATAAATGGCTATATCACAATAACAACTAGATTGCAATCACAGAGCAATGCAAAAAAGCAGAATAGCTAAAGGATACAAAAACAGAAGTGTTTAAAAGAGCTGCTCTAGCTGACAGTAGATCAGTTGGGTTCATCGATGGGTCTGCGACAGTATGGACAGCAGTTGTGCTGAAGCACCAGAAGCTCATAATCCTCACTGTGGAACATCTACAAGGAAACACAAGTATGGAAACATATTAATATGGCTCAGAGAAAAAAAGACAAGACATCATCTGTAGCCAGAATGAGGAGACAAGTAACATGACAGTCAGGAAACACAATAAACAAGAGCTGTTTGTGTTAGTGAGAGAGACCAAGCGAAAGAAAGAAGACAGAGGAAAGAGATGGTCCATATGTGTGGTTCATGTCAGGTTCCACTGGCCGTGTGTCTTATAAGTGTGTGTTGTACCTTGAAGCAGGTGGGGCACATGGTGATGCTCACATCAGGCAGTAGGGAGCGGAAGTACTCCCACTTGAGCGGCCTGGGCCAGCGCTTGATCAGGACGTCCCTCCTGCTCATGGAGCGCAGCACAGCGCGACTCACCTTGACCGGCACAAAGTTAGATCCCCCCTGCTGTGGGACACACGCAGTGTGAAGGGACGTAACAGCACATTCATATAATATATAGACCCGACCCCTCCACCTTCTCCCGCTGGTTTGACCGTTATATTACATTACCCGCCTCATCTCTCTCCTTGCCTCTTCCCTCCTTACCTCAAAGCTCATTTTGGCTGTGAAAGGGTCTTCATCTGAATCATCCACACCGTCACCCATCTTCAAAGACTGTGCCTCTGAGTGGGGTTAATTAAGAACAACCAACGCATACATTTCACACTTGTGCATGTCATCTCATTTACTTGTGTCGTATAATAATACATTTAAAAAACAAGAAAAACCCTACTAGGTTATGAATTTACCCCTCAGAAGCTATTTTAAGAGTGCGAGAGTTAAAAATGCCAGTCAGTCGAGCCTGTCAGTCATGGCGTGGCTCTGCGTGAACAGAGCAGACCTCGGTGCCCTTGAGGGTCTGCCGGCTAATGCAGGTTAATCCCTGCGGAGGAGCTGTGGCTACGGCTCTCAGAGGGTTAGTGTCATTAAGATGAGACAGGAGAGCCTCTCTAACCCTATTAGCTCCAAGAGCTAAGATGACTTAGCTCTGACAGCTTACCCACCAGCGCGGAATCAAGGCCAAGACAGACTAAACAACTTCTCAGAACTGTCACAAGGCGGGGGAAAGTCACGCGCTTAATTTCTACGAGATGTGCAGCATGTAAAGACATGGATACATACTCCCAAGAGCAACAGAGCAGGGTGTTAATCATTAAACATTCATACAAAGCATGCTAATCATTTTTGGGGGTGGGGGTGTTTGAATGCATGTGTACACAATGATCATCAAAGGATACCACTGCCACTGCTCATATCCTGCCAGCGTGCAGCCTTCCTGTCCATGTGAGGAACCTCCAGGTCAATAAGCAGCACAGCTTCCTCATCATCGATGCCCTCCTCTAGGTAGAACTGCACCAGAGGAAGCACCTCTGCACACAGGGAGACACGCTACATTAACAACACAAATGGAGTCCTCGCTGACTGCACAACGCACAAATACTGCACAACGCGTGTGTGTGTGTGTGTCTGTGTGTTTGTGTGTGTTGCCGACCATATGATGAAGCGGAGTAGATGAAAGGCTGTTTGCAGTTGATACACACGCTCCCCTGGTTATTCAACAGGGGGTTGTTGGTGGAGCAGCGGTAGCACATCATGCCCTCAATCAGGTCCTGCGGTAAACACACAGAGGTTCAGCCTATACATGCTGGAAAGTGGGGCGGGGACAGCAGCTCTACTATTCAAAGAGAATTTATGAACACCGTCTCAGAACAGGTTAAGTGTACCAGCAGGTACATCGTCCTTGACGCAGCGGCAAACTCTTTTAACACACCTCGCTGTCGTGGAAGGGTTTGGAGCGGATGGTGAGGCTGCCCAGTTCTATGGACTCCTGGAAGCGAGAGGGAATGTGGAGCTCCTGCAGCTTCTCGTAGGAATACCTGGCCAGCTTATATGCACCCAGTTTTCGACTCTCCTTGGCCAGCGCATACAAGGTGTTACTAATCATCAGGTCAAGGAAAACTAAGCTTCATTTCATTGGGGTATGAGACTGGTTGTGTCATTCACAATTAGTGTTAATTAAATAATTTAACGTGGAAAATCTTTCAGCTTGCATGCATGTACAAAGGCATAAAGGTATATTTTCTCATTTCCCCTGACGAGGACAACAAGGCCTTAGCATTGTATTAGAGCTAAACTGCCCCGCTGAGCCACCGACAGCATTTAAATACGTTGGCAGTAATACCTCGGTCTTTGGTTGGGCTGTCTGTGGGCTTGTGTGTGTACTTAAACAAGCATGTGTGCCTGTTTTCCTGTTTGAGACGAGGAAATTGTTGCTTGTTTGTATTTATATGGAGGCAGATTGTTGAAGAGTGGAGCCTGGAGAGTGGCAATGACAGGTCAATGAGTTGCAGCTGCAAAAGCTCTAAGCTGGCACTCCTCCGTCACCTAAAACTTAACTCTACTCCTCTCCTTGCCTCTCCACTCAGCTACTCTCCAACTCCTCCCACGCGTACCCAGCTCTGTTCCACTTTTGGGACTGTTGATAAATGCATGTCCTCCTATTGTGTAAGTTGTTTAGCAAAGCTTTTCTGTGACATTGTGTTGCATTGTTCCAACGCAGTCCAACGCAGCCCGGCTAAGTCTATAAATCCGCGTTCAAAGTTTTCGTAACGACTCTGTTTGGCTGCGCAGGATTCCAGCTGCTCAGCCCGATTTCCTCCTGAAAGGCTGGGATTTCCGTCCTTCATGCTCCACACCTCGGCTCTGTAGGAGTACATGGATCTCTCTGTGTGTGGGTGCGTGGGTGGCTTTGTGTGTGTATTTGTTCAAATGAACACGTTATTTTAAGTGCGTGAGTGTGTGTATGTATATGTATGCACAAAAGTTCCGTAATCAGAGCATTTGTTTAGGTTGCTGAGAATGTGCCTCTTACTGGCGACATCTCCTCCTCCTCATCATCATCACCCTCTTTTCTTTCTCTCAGCGGCACCAACTCTTCCCTTCTCTCCCTACTTCTATCTCTTTTCCGCCACTTTATCATCACCAACTCTGCCAGGCTTGATTTCAGACTGGCACGTCTGTTTTTCAACATTACCCAGAGAGTAAGCAGATGCACAATACTTTCTACTAAAAATACTTGCTTGACATCTTGTACAGAGTTAGGCCTGCTTTCTCAAGTGGAAGGATACACTTTGGAAATGCCCAGCGGTACGTCCTTTGTGAGGTTGTTCAGGAGGAACCTGCAGATGTTGAAGAGCGTCTCTGGCATGTGGGAACTGAAGGGCTCGTCCTGGGGAGGAAAATAGTAAAAAAAAAGGAAGGATGGAAAAGGAATGTGAGGAGCCAAAAGAAATGGAGAGGCATCTCTAGTAAAGTTTGGGGTTTTGTTTCTTTGTTAGAAGCCCGTTAGATGTCGATGCTTCTCCATCCCTCCCCCTCGTCTTATCCCTCTCCTGTGTTCAAACCGGGTCTAAAAACAGCCTCATCCCACCTCACAGTGCAGGACCTACTCACACAGGTGGGGTGAAAGCGAATGGAGCATTTGCTAAAGCAATCGCTAACGCCGCACTTTCTGCCAAAAGTGGAGGGTTCAACTCCACAGTGCCTGCCTGGGAGAGTTAAAGTGAGATATGGAGGTTTCCTGCTCTGGTCTGGATCACAGTGATGCCTCTGTGTTGCAGGGGTGTGACCACGGCGGGGCAGAAAACTGTAACAACAAACTGAGGACACTGACACAGGCCAGGTCACCCGTATAGTGTTCATAACCAGGCATTGCTTGTTTATAAGTAGGGCTCGGGGAAGACCGCTGGCGAGGTAGTAATCACGATCAATCAAGCCGCTGGTTACCACGGTGACGGGGGTCAGGGCGGTTTCAGGAAGTGAACCGTAGTGACTGGGGAGTGAGGGGCCTCTAAAGGTGATAGAGGTTTTAAGGCGAGATAATGCAGGGTTGGGGTTAACCTAAAGGGAGATTTCTAGGACTAATAGGTACTTGTAGTATCTGCATGCAACGTAGCTGTTCCTTAGTAACATGGGCAGATGAAAATTCTTCTTCAGTCTCTGCCTGAACCTACTCATCTCAATTCTCTCAACCCCCTCTCTTCGTCTACACACATCCTTTACCCTGAACCTCCTTTTGGGCTGACCCACTGCCATGTTCTCACCGTGTAACGCTGAATGGAGTGGTAGACATGGTAGACCTCAGCCAGGTGCTGAAAACGCTCAAACTTCTTTAGCATCTCGTCCTTCTGTTCATCACTCTCTAGCTCAAACACACACACAAACACAGACCAAAAGCATTAGCTAGACGCAATAAATGGGCGTGGCTCGTGTATCAGTGTAGCGATGGTATAGGCCTCACCCCTCGCGATGTCCAGACACTGCATAGACAGCATCCAGTAGTAGTACCCTGCATCGTTGAACCTGCTCTCCACCACTGCATTGTGGGTGAGCTGCTCCAGCACTTTCACAGCCTCGTTCTGTCGCCCCGCCTTGTGGAATGCTGGGAGGGAGAAAGAAAGACGGGTTGGGAAGACAGCGCAATAGATTTTTATTACGTGCCCTTGAAAACTGGCTAAGACTGTGGCAATGCTGAACTTAAAGTGGTAATGAGGTCCTGCTTTGTTTTGTTTTTTTATTTTGATGGCATCTTTAACCAGTACGGTGACATCGTTTTCCTTGGATTTTCTGTTGATGAAGTTTGAGTTTCTGTAGGTGGCGCTCTTTTCTGTCTGTTCAGCCAGGGTGGCTAGCACTGCTCATGCTAACTACCCAGACCTACCAGACAACAGCTGTTTAGATAGCAGCTGTTTAGAACGGCAAATCTAAAAGCTTTCATGAACTAGGGAAAGTTTGAATCACTATTGTGTTATGCCAATCAGCAATAGTGTACAAAAATGCCCATCTCATACGCAGCACTCTTGTGTGGTTTCTACATTAGCATGCATCTGAAAAGGATCACTGAAGGTTAGCCCTATTGAAGCTGAATTGTTTGTTGTTGCATTCTCAGGCTACCACAATTTTACTGCATGGGAAAAAAACACAGGCACGCATAGATGCAGAAAAAACAGACACACACACACACACACAGACACACACTTATCCAAATGCCAGAGAATATGAGACAAAGTTTTCCTCATTTTTCACATGTAACTACAAACATGTCTTTTCCAGTTGGCCGAACAGGAAGGCTCCTCCTGCATATCAAACACCACAGCACGCAGAAGGCAAAGTGCTAATAAACATGAGAGCTATTCTTCTTGTTCCTATCAGTGGGTAATTAGAAGCAGCTTCAGGGAGGCGACCCCCAGCGGTGACCCCGCCCCAACAGCCACAGGGGGGTCAAGACATACTAGTGGCAAATATCTATCAGTCCACTTGGCTGGATAAAAACCACATTCAGCTGCTGCTGGTTAGTGTAAGGAAGGAGCCCCCCCCCCATCCCTCGCCCCTTACCGAAACCTTACAAGAACCCACATACACAAGCTAACAATGATGTATATAGGCTGAGGCAGGGGTTTCGTGTCAAAGCCCCTAAAATAGATGCACATTAGGCCACAAACCCTCGTTTGGTACGATTTTGTGTGAGGAACCACCATCTAGAAGATTTTGGTGGCTGGATAGAATTTGGTACAGAAACTGATATCTGTTTGCACGGTAGGCAGGGAGAGATAACAGTGGGGAGAGTGAAACATCATCATACTATAAAGCAAGGAATCTGTCTGTGAGTGTGTGTGTGTGTGTTTTTCACATATCTCGAGAACTGTTCGTTCGATCGACTTCACACTTGGCGGGTGTGTTGCCGGGGGACCCGAGGAAGTGCAGTGTCGGATTAGGTGCAATTTGGACATGCGACACGTTCAATATTAATAAACTTTGACTAAACAAACGGAACAGCGAGCCGCTCAGCTGTGTCTGAGTGCAGCAGGGGGCTGTTTGATATAAACACCGTCACATCACAGCGGGGCGGGGCTTCAGGGCGCTGACTGGCTGAGCGGGACAAAGGCATGCGCCCCGCTCAGTTAAACTGCCCGAGAGAGAAGCACGAGCACAACCAGGG
>OMOV01009019.1:6501-24647 GCA_900312565.1 Beryx splendens
TCTCTCTCTCTCTCTCTCTCTCTCTCTCTCTCTCTCTCTCTCTCACTCAGATGTGTTGTAAGGCTCTCTCCCAGATGTAATTTGTTGTAGATTACTCATTCCCTGCTTCAAATTGTAATCAGTCACAAATTCCACTGGAATACTCACTCACTAATCAAAATAAATCAGATTATTTTCAGTTACTTTTGGATTGCTGGACTTCCGAAATTGAGTACTGATTCCAATTTATAATCATATTAGCGTTTATAATGTCACAGTCACGCTGTTTCCCCTCCACCCTGTTTCTGAATAATACAAGTGATGCTTCATTTTCAAAAGTATCTGTAATCAGATTACTGGACATTTTCCTCAATATCATTTTTTAATACACTGTGACAGATTACACTTACTATGTTTTATAATTGGATTACTGTAATCCCGATACATGTCCCCAGCACACAACATACATGCAGCAGGCACAGGAGTATACATTTTTTATTTCAAAATAAAAGCTATAGAGTGTCATAAATCGATTTTCTACAGAATGTTGTAGCAATCAGCAACAACAACTAGATCATGCTCTGGTGTTAGTCTGAACCCTGTGTTTCCGGATATCATTTGCAGTGGGAATGGATGTATTTCAAAATATAGGAGACAGGAATGAGATGTAAAACGGGGCTAGAGCATATCCAATAAACGGCACATACATGGCAATTGCTTTTATAGACTCATTTGTAATTTACAGTGGAAATGTTTTTTAATGGGCATTTGTTCAACATGCAGCATCATTCACTGGGCAGACATTATGTTTGACGGCTTGGTGGGGTGCTTATTGAAGTGCTGACCCCATCCTCCGCTCATTAAATTGATTCATGGATTCAATAAGTGGGGCACAGGCAGCAGGTGTGCATGACGGCGGGCACACAAGGCTCACAGGCATCCATCACGCTGATCAGGTATCTTCAGTTCCAGCTCCGTTCAGCACTCTCGCAAGACCCCTGCAGATGCTGCTGGCTTACAACCTGGCCAAACCCAACCACATACACACAAGCACACACACACACATGTGCATACACAGATGCAGACACACACATCTTCACACGCCCACTGCTTCAGTTTCATAATTCTAATTACGCATGGTCGTTCAGGCCAAATGCCAATTGGGGTTAAACTGTCGTTGGAAAAGAAATCATTCATGTTATGCTAGACATCAAATGTCCTGTCCGCAGCTCCACAGCTAAAACAGAAAACATTAATGAATAAAGACATTTTTTACATTCTTCAGTCGATCGATACGAGGATAATGAGAATGCAACAACTGAACAGGTTTTTAATGTATGTTGAAGCTGAAAAGGGTTAGAATATTATATCTGTAATATTTGTAATCAGGGTACAACAGACATGTGAATTAAGATGGACTCCAGTTTAATAACTTTTATGTAATCCTGTACCGGTGAACTCGGTATTCATAAACATCTCTCATTGAAAAATAACAAACAAAAGCTTATACACTGCCTCATACAGCTTTCATACAGATGTAATATACTCCAGAGAGAATGAATTGGGAAAGATTGAAAAAGTGACCTTGACAATGATTTTTTAAGGGAAAATGAAGAAAGGGCCAGGCATTTTGCAATCTAAATGCTAAATGGTGAGGATGGCATTTAGACCTGAACCAGTTCATTTTGCCATGCTGACTTACTAACAGAACAGCACCATCAACACTGTACCAAAAACTTGCTTGATTTTGGCTCATTAGCTTTGCACAATTAAAACTTTTTTGCTAGCACCATCTGTTCCCTTGGTAATGCCTGAATCTGACTCATACCTGGCACAAAATCAATCAAATCCCACAATTAATACAGGATTCTTGAAATGCTATGCAATGGTAACATTGCTGCTTAGTAAATAGGACAAGCCTTATTAACAACCTGTCAGCCAAGTATTTTTTTTAGTTCTGAACAGCTTTTAACCAACAAGCAAAGGTTTATGCAAGCTTTGTCACTAAGACTGCCAGTCTGTGGGATCTGGTGGTAGCATCTCATTGTCTTCAAAACAAGGTCATTATTTTCTCATTGTGCCCTGACCCTATTCAGACAGGATGTGAAAAAAGGCAGCACAAATGCAAAGTCAATGGAAAGCAGCTAACAGAGCGAGATGGATGCAACTTCGTTCTAGGTGTTGCAAACTGAGGTGAAGCAGCATCTGTTCAAGATGAATTTTTCAACTCGCACAATAAATTCACCAGAGACAGTAACGCAAAAGCCAATCAGCTTCAGCCATTTCTTTCCAAAATGGACAGCAAGGTCTTTGCAGCAGTGTGTGGTTTCCCTGAGTTCTATGAGACAATAACATTTATTTATACTGGAGTTTCTGGGAAGTTTTGCTCATGCTTAGCTACTTTTTATCAGTTGACTTGCTCACAAAAGGATTAAAATGGAAGCATGATATAGAATAAAAAAATATATACTGCTGATGCATAATTTCTAGTAATCTACTTTAAAAAATAATTCAAGAAGGATGTCAAGCAAAACTGGTAGTGGCTGTGACATTAACCATGGTTGCTTTCTGCTATGTCAAGTGGTGTAATCAAATGTGCTTGCATGTCATCATGTCAATTTTGCTTGATTATTTCTCAAATCATCAAAATCAGAAAATCAGAATCAGCTTTATTGCCAAGTAGGTAATCAGATTACATATGAGGAATTTGACTTGGTGTGTTATGGTGCGTAGCGGTCAGAAATATACAACTGTTTAGAAAATATACAATTTCTCAACGCGCAGCGGTCAGAAATATACAACACAGAATTAAGAGGTCTTAAATAATAAAAAAAAGAATTTACAATAGAAGAAAAATCTAATATATAAAAATATAAAATAAAAAATCAAGTATATTCTGGTGAGAGGAGCAGCTACAGATTAAAATGTTAAATATTAAACAGAAGAGAATGAATGTACAGGGTATTGACCAGGAGTAAACAGTGTGTGCAGTGCATAATTTATAATAAGTAATACAGTTGCGTTACTGTAACGCGCCATGTAGGATTCAAATCATGCAAGAAATTTCTCCTTGTTTACTTTCTGAACGTATAGTAAAGGCCAGAGCCACGGTCAGCAGGGCGTTCCCAAACAGCTCTTCTGGCAGAGACCGTGACAAGCGGCAAACACCACCTCTGTGTCTGGTGAGCTCTGTGCTGCTGTTTTGCGCTGCACTCCTCAAACAATTGAGCTGAGAGTTTCAGCTCATGGTAATGGTTTGTGGGATTGTCACAAGAACAGCTGCTACACCACCTAATATTCTAAAAAACCTATAGGACATCTAACAAGGGGAGTAAAAGACACTCTAGGTCTTTTCATCTCTGGCTTGCCAAGTACACAGACACATTGCGTTAGTTCAATGTCACGAAAGTTTATATAAAGCAGCAGGAACAACGGAGTCAAAAGAGAAAGGGGGGGTTAAAGGGGAAAATGTCTCTTTCCCTTATTTTCAAAGCACTGCAAAAAAATCCCATCCACCGTAACAAGTCATTTAGTATCATATTCAGCCTTAAAACCTTATTTTTCTTAAACCAAGAGTCAGAGTAAGGCAGATCCCTAACTACTATAAAGAAAATGACACTTGATTCTACAAAATGCCTGAAACAATTTGAAGTGAAATTATCTCACCCCTCTGCCAGATTTTTTCACTTTAAGAAAATTACAACTTTAGGACTCAATAATAGACTAAATGGCTTATTAAGATTGAGATATTTTTGCAGTGATGGAAATGCAGGCCTGTGAGTCCTCTCATCTATGTTGGACCGCCACTGTCACCGCAGGTCATATTCTACTTCTTGCCATGGGGTTTCCGCTCCACTTGGGAAGAGCTGCAGACAGGGACTCCAACCCGTTCTCAATCCCAGGGCGTCAAATTTTGCCGCTTTGTCACGACCCCTTGCCGTTACTTTTTAACGCACTGGGCCCCCTTTCTTGTCATTTTTCAACGCCACTGGACGCCACCTTTTTCCTCACTTTTCCACTCCACGACACCGTAGCCGACAACTTCTGTTACGGTTAGGGTTAGGCAACAAAAACAAACTTGTAAAAGTTAGAAAAATGGTTTGGGTTAGGGTTAAATAAGAAAAACGTTACATGTCACTTAAGCTTGAAATGTACTTTCAACACGTTGGGAATCGATCTCCAGTCTCCAGCATCCAAGGCAAACTCTTACCACCCTGACCACGACACCCTGACTGGCCACCGCTTTATTTCATTTTCACACTCCTGTCGCGTCGATTTCTCAATGGACGGCGGGAGCAGCTGCTCTGAGTGTGTAATAATGATGTGGATGGGTTTACATTGGAGTTACTTGAAAGCCCGTGTGTCTCATACACACGGTAAAGGGCACCTTGTATGTCGGTATCACACGCCGAGGGACATGACAAAATGGTGGAATTTGACATCCTGGGAATGAGAACGGGCTCGGGAATCCCACTGGTGGTCCCCATCCGCCCAAACTCCTGCTGGAACCCCAGCTGTAGGCAGGCCAAAAACACAACAAGATTAGAGGGAGTTGCACTTTCCCCAATGTCCATTGAGTACTGTGCATCTCTCCCTGTCTCAGCTCACCCATACCGGTACTCCGTGGCCCCCGAACATTGGCACAGTGGACTATTTTGCTTAAAGCTGCATGTATGTATGCTCAGGTTACTCCCAGTTAGAGGTAAGGAGTCATCTCTTGCATCTCACACTCATTTTGTCAGGCCTTCTTGTCCTTTCCTGCACCCTTCAGGACAGTGCCCCCTCATCTTCCCAACTCTCTGACTCTTATATGCTCCATTGTGACAATCACGGTACAGATCCTTGATTGACAATCTGTACATAATTGGGATATTGAGAGGAAACAGCTAGGGAAAGTGTTTCACTCCAGGAAGAATAGGTGGATATGGCAAAACCACAACAGAGCAAGATCACTACAGACAACTCAAGGAAGATAACAAAGTTCATCAAAATCTATTAAAGTCAATAAAAGAGCACATGCTAAGATCAGAAATAATACAAATTGCAAAATGTTCTCTCTCCTGGTTGCACTCCGTGACAGGATCAGTACCAAGACTGAGCTGTCCTCCATCTAGACAAAGCTGCAGTTGATTAAGAATCAGATACACAAGTTGGTGAATTGGCAGCTGTGATTAGGCTGCCGGGCAGCCTTGCTGGAGCAACATGATCCCACAAAAATACGTGAAATGACCATGACCACTTAACACCGCACTACGTGGTGGTGGCACGTAATGTGTTAAAATACGTTCCTCCACCATGAATTTAAATACGTTCCTCCACCACGAATTTAATTACGTTCCTCCACCACGAATTTAAAAACGTCCCAAAGGTTGGTTGTTACGGTTATGGTTAGGCAACTAAAACAACTTTGTTAAGGTTAGGGTTAGGGTTAGGGTTAAGTTAAAGTTAGGGTTAGGTTAAGTTAAGGTTAGGGTTAGGGTTAGGGTTAGGGTTTGGTCTTATGGTTAGGCAACTAAAACAACTTTGTTAAGGTTAGGGTTAGGGTTAGGGTTAAGTTAAAGTTAGGGTTAGGTTAAGTTAAGGTTAGGGTTAGGTTAGGGTTAGGGTTTGGTCTTATGGTTAGGCAACTAAAACAACTTGGTTGAGGTTAGGGTTAGGGTTTGGTCAGGGTTACAGAAGAAAACTTTGGTTAAAAATGTAAATACTGGTGAAATGAAATTTGAAAACGCTGGGGATCGAACCCCGGTCATCGGCATCAAAGGTAAACGTGTACGCCCATCCACCACCCCGACCACAACTCCCTTACTTTCCACTGTGCTATTTCAATGTCACAATGCTTCCTGTCTATAGTCGTGTCTCCTTCACGTAACTGTATCGTGCTGGGACCACGTAATTTTAACACATTATGTGCCACCACCACGTAATGCGTGTTAAGAGGTCATGGCCATTTCACGTATTTCTGTGAGATCAGGTTGTGCTGGCGCCAACAGGAGCCCATAGCTGTTCATGCAGGGCTGATGCAGTCAGCCTGCCTGAGAGAGGAGAATTCATTACTGTACTGACAAGTTGTCAGTTTTGGTGAGGAGGAGGCCAAAACCTTCTGTTTTGGTGGTGACCCTCTCTCCCTTACAAACAGTATTGTGGTATTAGCAGAGAATAAAAACACCATGGCCAAGACACCTGTTATCTCAGTGGAAATATGAGCTATCGCCCTAGCTCAGAGACAGCCCACCCAACGGTATAAGAGCAACTGCATACAGACTCTGTGTTCACACCATCTGCCAGTTTCTAACCCAGCTCCCACCACCAAGGCACTGCTGTCAAAACTGACGTATCTGCACTGCCTAACTTCTCTGTGGTGGATGTACAAATGACAGCCCATGCAGTCTCTCTGGTTGTTAGAGGAGTCCCTGGACATCACCTTCTGTTTCCTGGGTGCAAAGGTTTTAGCTCTAAACGAACGTATCCTTGAATAAATCGACATGAGTGTGCAATGACATCAGGCTCAAACAATCCGGTAAGTAAGATAATGATTATGAAGTTTTAAGGAAACTGTTCAGAGCCTCGGGAGGTTGTGCATTCTGTCCCCACCACTGGTTGAGGAACTATTGCACTGCCATTGTTTTGATTGATAACTTTTGGCCTGTTCTGAACGCCAAAGAATGCACTCATGAATGATGGTTTGCTCCCTAACAGCAAGACACAAAGCTTTTGGCCAGCAATTTGGAAGTAACTTCCATCAGAGCATGATGCGAGGTTAGTGCAACCCAAATCAATATGACTGAACACGGACGTCCTAATTATTGTAAATCATACGCCTACGAAACACTCTTCCAGTTGGCAGAAATCCTAGACACCGCTTTGCTGTTTGGAAACTAAATCTGGCATTACGGTTAGAATGCAACAAAATACCCCTGTAAATATTTCCCTGATCATTTGAAGATCTTTGTCCGATAAAACCTTTATCCTGAACAACAATGGACAGATGTGTAGGCTCAGATCTACCAAATCCAGTGTTCTGCATTTTGATCTACTGTCTTCTTGGCCCAAATTGCAGCTTTCTGACTGTAGTGGTAGATGTAGGAGCAGCAGCAGAGATACCAATTTCTCCACCGACAGCAGCCTCAATGGACCAGATTCTCGTTTTCTCGTCATGAAAAACTCTCACTCTCTTGCTTATTCTGTGCTATCACTATTGCAGCACTCTCACCACCTATATAACCCACAGCTAAATACAAGACATCTGTGGGTTGTCCAAAGTCAGTCTGGGAAATGTAGGAAGTAAAGTAAAAGTAGACAAGATGGTTTGACAGAAAGTGGGTACACCAAAAAAGTCAATCACAACATATTTCATGGAATGCATTGAACATTACTGACTGATGATATCTAGCAGTGTAAGAGTATCCAAGGGTGGATTTTTCCTCATTTTTTTCTCATCAATGGTGAATTGTTTTAAATGTTTCTTTATTGATATTTTACAGCGTATCCATATCTACATCCTTAAAGAGCAACTCCACACTAAAAATGTTTTTTTGAGTTGTAAACTGGTATTTAGCACCATGTAGTTATGAAATACTACAACGCCTGTCATATTGTCAACATTTGAGCCCAAATGTGATTCTCATCTGCCTTTGCTGAATCCAGTGAAAGTGAAACAGTGGCACATTCTGCACACACATGATTTGGTTAATCACTTGTGTGATGACATGCTGTATGCTTATCAGCCTTGGATACTTCTGCACCTTTGGAAACAAGATTAGTAGTTGCAGGTAATGCACCTCCATGGCTTAGTGATGCAACACATGGACACAACCATAGGCCTAAACTGCCATTTATATTAAAAGTTTTAGAAATAAAGTAGTTTGTAGACAATTGTTATCTTTATTGAGCAACAAAAATATTTTTAAGACATTTCAAACAGGTTTCAAACCACCACATGGCACAGAGACAGCCCTTCTCACAGCAGCAAATGACCTCCTCATAACAGCAGAGGCAGGAGATTGCTCGGTCCTAATCCTTTTAGACCTTCGAGTGGCATTTAATGCAGTTGATCATGCAATTTTAATTGACTGCCTTAAGCACGGGGTGGGTATCACCAGCTCAGCACCGTTTGCTCAGATCCTACCTCTCAAATACAACCTACTCTGTTATAATGGGCAAATTTTCATCTACTTCAGCAGACAGACATCACCTGTGGGAGTCCCTCATGGATCAGTTCTAGACCCTGTCCTTTTCTCCCTCTGCATGCTCCCACTTGCCTACATCAGATGATACCCAGTCATACCTCCCATTAAAACCTCATGACCCAAGCTCCATAAACACTATTAATACTGCCTCACAGACATAAAGTGATGCATGTTCCAGAACTGAAATAGTCTTATTTGGCCCTCCTAACTTCCAAAACCTTGATGTCAACAATCTTGGCAGTCTATCCTCCAACACAAAACCAGTCACCAGAAACTTATTTTTGAAGAGAGCAAGGCAGGCTTGCTCCCTTCAGCTGAAAAGCATATTAAAAATCAAGTTGTTTATATCCTCTACAGATTTGGAGAAGGTTATCCATCTTGTTTACACTACTGCAACTCCCTCTATTCCTGCCTAAGGTCTAGGATTTTAACTGTTGCAAAATGAAGAGACCATATCTTCCCAATCTGTGCATCCCTCTGCTAGTTACAGTGAGATATAGAATTGATTTTAAGATTTTGCTGATCAATATTTAAAGCACGGCTAAGTATGGCCCCTAGGTGCATCGCAGACCTTTTGGTCCCTTATGAGCGAAGCCTAAGATCCTCAGGCAGGGTCCTTCTGACTGTCCCAAAGTCTAGACTCAAGATCAAAAGGTAATTTCCCAACAGGGAACCTACCTAGAAGGGTCAATACATCGGTTTGCTATTGCCATATTTGGATAGTTAGCAGCAGGAGTGTATAATATCACTGAAGTATGTTTCCATGCGTATAAAGTGAGGAATGCAAAACAGAAATTGTTTTGGAAGAATGTATGTAAATTGTCACTTTTTCCAAACTTTTTCCAAACTGCCCAGAAAGCTAGTTAGCTATTACCCACCTCTGTCACCATGTTTCAGACAAAAGTCAGATTGATTCATGAAGTTGATATGTTGCTGCCGAAACAATTCATTCACTAACATAAAACAGCTGATAAGATTTGGGTCTATATACATGAGAAAACACCATTCAAATGTGCAGCTCTTTCACCAGTTGCTTGGAATAAGGCTTGATCATTGCTGGATCAGTTCCACATGGCTTGTTGGCTTGTTGGCTTGTTGGCTTGTGGTTGGCTAAGTGTCAGTGGGGCGGATCCAATATAAATGGGGACATAGGGACATTTTCCGGTAAAAGGAAAATTCCACCCACAGATACTCTTACACTGTTATCTATTATCAGCCTGGTGATCAGTGCCTCGTCTACTTCTACTTCAGTTAGAGATTTCTTACACTTTTGACATCTGTGAAAGGAGAGCATTTCTCATACACTTTCCCCATCTAGACTCTTGTAACTCAGAAGACTTGTTGTATGTACCGTGGCTGTTTAATTGTTCTTTCACTGTACTGTGAATTGCAAAACTGCTTCCCAGAGAAATATTACACTTGAAGAAGATCCATGAGAAAATAATGAGAAACAGCACACAACACAATGTTCTTTTCATAAACACCACTTGATGTTTATGACACTCTGAACGTGTCTTTTGGCAAACAGATGTTTTTTGCTAATTGTTATCCTTAATGGAGCTGTATATCTTTATAAACTATATACTGTACAGACTTCGGTCTACATGGAGGTGGCTGATAGGGGAAGAGTTGTCACTCAACATCACAGGTAATTAAATTCATTCCTGTTTCACAAAGAAACTGAACTGAGGCATTTTTTTAATCAACTACAGATTCAAGTTGCAAAGAAAATAGGTCTGCATACTTTGATTTTGTAATGTGGTTCCTAAGGTCTGATAGAGTTTGTGAAGAACCATTACAGTAATTGATTGTAGAAAGCTAGGACAGCCATCACATTAGCTAACGGATCTGCTGACGTTGAAGGGCACAGTTTCATATTGAAGCAAGTGATTAACAAAACTTTTTCATCCATATATCACATTTTGAACACCATGTTTTATTCAACAATGTTCTTGAAAGCTAAGCGATGAGAATGTACATTTGGATTTTCTAAGTCCATCAATATTCATGTACTGTACATTCTGCTATTATTCACAATACCACACAGCCAGATAACAAATGAATACATCTTTGATGTTATGAATGTTAGATTAGTCAAATTAATAAATGAATAGTTACAAATTAATTAAATTAATTTGTAAAATTAATTTCTAAATTTATATGAAGAGTTTGGATTCATAAATATTATTTTTTTAAATTCAAGGCTATTACATGAATGCAGGATATTCAGATGAATAATGAACAGTTTGTGGGAATTACTTCAAAAGCTTATATCCAAGGCATGATTATTTAGCAGTCCATATCTTTAAAAAAAAAATTAAAAATAAAAGAAAAACTGTTAAAGACGGAATTTTAAATGCTTGCATTTTTAAAAATCAGTACCTTTTTCACAGGCAGTTTCAGACTTATTCGGTTCACACATCACAACTGGACTTGACTCTTCATTTGCTCACAGCACTAAGTTACTCAAGTCTGTCCAATCAGGCCAATTTGGAGCATTTGAACAGGAAAGCCTTCACTCAGCAGCTTTACCTCATTTGAATTAGAGGAGCTGCTGTTTTTCGGCCAATCAGAGTCCAGTAATGGGACTGTTCTGCCTGTGAGGACTTAGTCTTGAAATTCATCCAATAAACCATTTTTAGTTAAACTAGTTTTATTTGTAAAACATCATGAAGGACACCACTCTTACCCTGAGCCCAAGTAAAACAAAATCATGAAAACTGAATGATACGGGACCTTTGAAATAAGTGTGTAAAAAGGTTGCCCTCTGCCTCAAATGCCTCATTCCTCATCCCACTAACTGTAACATAAATGTCTATATGACCATTATGGTTATTGATGGCTTTGATGGGGGTCATTATACATGCTGTGGGCAGCATATGCTCTTTCAGTGCTCTTGAAAGTCTAGTGGGGTTTAGAGGACTCCCAGAAGGACGTGTGTGTCTAGACCTCGATGTTTACACCAAACCAATTATGTGCCCCTATTTTCACAGCTATTCCCAAGCATGTACGATCACATGCATATTTTCAGTCAATATCTAAATTGTGCTTTGCTCATTATGATGGCACTTGAGTCATTGAATTGAACTGTGCACAAAGAGGTTATAGAATATCAATAGAGTAACCACAGCAAGTGGAATGTGTAATCAGTAATTAGATTTTATACTATAAAATTATAGTATTTTGGTGTATTTTGGTGTACCTAACTGCATGAAGCTATAATCATGTATTTGAAACTTTCTTTGGCAAGAGTGTCTTAATGTCATGCGTTAACACTGTTCTCCAGGGAGTTGAAAAAAATCTTCTGTGGGATACTATTACTTCACTCTAACATCTATACCCATAGGCAAACACCTCACTGTTGCTGCTAATGGCATCTTATTGACTTGCTCTCAGATATCTAAATGTCATTTCTGTACATTCTGCAGTATATTCATCAGGGAAAACAAACATATCAACAGTAATAATAATCAACATCATTACCATACACATCAGAACATACTGTATATATATAAATTTATCGGTATAAGGGATCTGTAACTTATCACAAAGAATGCCCTCTATAGTTGGACTGAGTTAAAATGTGGAAACAAGAAAGTGTCATGAAACCTTTCATTCATTACTGGATAATACGTCTGTCTGCCTACTTTCACGGTTAGTGAATTTCAAACACTTGTTCCACGGGGGGGAAAAAGACATAGCAATTTCAAGCTACATTTATCGCCAGTGACTTAAAATAGCCGTGATGTTGTCATGAGTGAGTGCTGTTTAAAAGGAGGGATTTGCTGATGTGCTCAGAGCATCTGTTTAGGGCTCTTTTCTGAACAATCTATTTGCCTTTGATTGAGACGTCAGATGTGAGGGATGCACTGCAGGCTAATGGATAGGGCTACAGGGAGGATAGGGAGGGGTGTTTCAAGTCCACGGGAGAAAAGGCAACCATAAAGTTCGAAAAGTTTTGGGATAATGTGCTTTCCCGTTACAGTGTGAGCCACATGCAGCTGTTGTTTTAGTATACATTTATTCATAGGCCTCCTCACAGAAACATAGGCTTTGTGAAATAAAGCAGTTTTTGGGGATTTGATTCACTTGTTCCCTCAACCTAAGGACACTGATGTGATTTCTTTTGTTTTTCCTTAATAAAAAAAGCTATGCATTTTAGCTGTAATATACAGTGCTGAAATCTTATTAATATTTTTTATCATAAATATGCAACCGGAAAATGGACATTAGGACCTTGAATACAATGCAAATGGATTCTGAAAGATGTACTGCAGGCAGTAGTCTATTTATGCCACTCTGTATATACTCATGCAGTGCTCTGTAGTGTATATTTGAGCAGTTATATAGCATGGTCGCAGCTGTAGCCAGTGCTGATTGACCAACAGTACATTGGTCCATGTACCATAAGGAGGTTATACTGAATAGAATGGGATGCACAAATTTTTGAGAAATGTTAGGCTGCCATGGCTGAAAAGTGTGATGTGCCAGGCAAGGTTATTATCGTAAATTCAAACTAAAACCAAGATGAAAATTACTTTAAAAAACATTGTCATGAACTGAAATAAAAATAAATACTGGATCCTGTAATAAACTAAAACTAAACTAAAACTATCTTGTCAACTTGTACAACTAACTAAAATAAAAAGATAACAATTAAAGGTGAAATGTTTTTTGTTTTCATTGTTTTGTTTATTTGTGGGGTAAAAAATACATTTTTGGCAACATTTTGGCAAATTGGCATTTTACTGAATGTTCACTGAAATAATGTTGTTTTTTTTCATTTTAAAAAAGAATTTATGTTTTATGGTTCGTATTACACAACACCTGTTGCAGACATTATACTTTTTTTTTTTTTTAAATACCTGAAATTCTAAAACCAGAACTGAAACTTAAAAACTAAAACTAAAACACACACTGAAAACTAAGTAAGATTGCAATAACAATTGAAAATGCCAGGAATTAAGCACACAGGTTTATGGAGACGTAGTACAGCAAGTACTAAGGTTTACCACTATTTTTACTGGTGAGGAGACTACCAGGTATTGTGGGGCTTTGGATGAGGCGGGATAAGAAGGGTGACAGCTTTTGGGGAGAAGCTGTTAAGGTGATGGGTGGTCTTGGATTTAATGGATTGGTAGCATCTCCCAGAGTCAAGAGAAAATAGAGAGTTTTTGGAACAGATGGTTGCAGATGACAACCTTTCCTGCCTTTATCTTTGCCCTGGCATCATGCAGTTCCTTGATGGACAGCAGCTGACAGCTACTGTCCTGCTCGGCACTGTGGACAGTATGCTGGAGGTTATTATGACTGACTGTGATAGAAGATGTGAGGATATTTCTGATTACACTCTTAGATATATGGACCAGGAGCAGCTGGGAGATGCTGAGCTCCATCATTTGCTGCAGGAAGATATGTTCCTCTTGATCAGACAGGAGATGCCCTTGTCCCATTGGAGAGTATCAGCGATGGTGGTCCCAGGAATCTGAATGACAAGGCAGGCTACCTCACACCTGCACTTGGACTCAGTGTTGTGGGTTTGACACCTGTCAGAGTGGTGTCATCTGCAAACTTGAGTAGTTTTATTGGTCTACAGTCATTGTACCTGATCACACAGAGGAGGTCTAACAAGTAGGGACCCAGCTGGATAAATTATATCCATTAGCAGATTGATGGAGATTGTTAAACTACAGTATAGTCTGCAGTGGAGCAGTTACGGGATGATGTGTTGAATACGGCACTCAAGTCAACATATATGATTCAGATGAAGGAGCCATGTGTGTCCAGCGTTCAGGGTCAGGGTTCGTGACAAAGTGCAGGCCCGTGGTGAATGCATCATCCTTTGATCAATTTGCCCGGTTTACAAAGTAGTGGGAGTCAAAGAGTGGCTATATTTATTTTTTTGAAAAGTAGAACAGTGCCAGTTACAGGCAGTGAATGGTCAGTCCGCTGGCCTGAAGTCTGTGAGGGAAGTAACCTTATTGTTATTGAGAATGGGGACAAAAGCGAGTGATTTTAAGCAAGTAGGGACTTGGCAGGACTTGCAGTGCATTGCAGTAAACACGGGGGCCAGCTGGTCGGTGCAGTGTCAGAGTGTATCAGGTGAGCCTCCATCACGCCCTGCAGCTTTCCTAATATTTGCTGCCAGAGAAAGTCTATGCACATTCTCATTCTTCTGTGAGAAAGGCAGGCTTCCCCTCCAAATGAGAAGTAGGTGAAGACAATGTCTGTGTAGGTGTCAAAACTAACACTCACACATTTGAACGCCTCCCATTGCGTAATGCTGATCCAGTCTTTGAACTCTTCAGCTGCCTCTGGTGTCCAGCTTTGGACTGCTGTGTGGATGAGTTTGGCAGTGTACAGGTTTGTCTGAATGTGGGAAATATCTGGACCATTACATGCTCAAAATTTCCAAGGCAGGCTACCTTTAACATTAGAGTAAAACTGGTCCAATGTTTATATACAGAATGTACTTTACATTTCTGCACATACATACTGTAGTACTTTATAGCTTCAGCTCATGTTGAAATGGGTTCTGGGTGAGGAGGATGTGGTAACATCGACTGTTGTCTTGTCTTTGCATTAAACATTAGAAGAATAATCTACTGCATGCTGTTGCCTACTTTAAGATGTTATGATGACACTTTGATCATCTCTGTGGGAATACACTGAGTGATTTGTATGTTTTTGAGTGCTGGCCAGGGAACTGATTTGACTTGACTCTAAACTCAGTGTAAGGAAGAGTTCTCACCTAATAAAACATGATCTCTCACTGTAGTCCCACTGTGAATTTGACGGGTTCAGTACAAAATGTGTTATATAACATGACAGAAGATTTCCAAACATAGATGATCCCATGCTCAGAAATGTTCACATGTTGGAGGCAAAGGTCATGAAATAGTATATACATTATTTAATAATAAATGTTACTTTCACGTCAGTCATTTCGAAATCCTCCGCTATTTTTTCTGTATTTCACAACAGTGTTAACCCTATCAAATGTAAGATAGGAAATACAGCTGGTAACTCATGATTTACATATTAACTATGGACAAAATTAAGTAAACAAACACAAAACAGCAGCACCACCACCTAGATGTGATGCATGAGACAGAGAGTGTTATTGGGTTGAATATTAATGTTGGCCATTATTGGTTATACACTTGCATTTGTTTCCTTAATGGCAATATTGTGGTAGTGGAAATCCACCATGGTTAATTATTTTCTAAAATCGGACCTAAAACATTAGGAGGTCTACACAGTCTCAATACAATGAACCACTTTGAGGCAGCACTCTAGAACATAAGCTATCAGAATCCAAAACATTAAGAAATCCATTACACAAAATATTAATCATCAATCATTTGGCAAAGTGGGGCTGCATGCTTTAACAGTAGGCATACAGCAAGCTTTCACAGTATGTTCGTATAAAAACTCAGTGGGTCGGGTGAATTTAGCATAAGTGGGAAACATTTCTGACTTCTTTGACATTCATCAGCCTTGACCCAACATACTAGCTCAAGATGTTATACTTCTGAATTACTCAAGATGTTGCCTAACTGAATAAGAAGAATCCGTGCTCTTATCAAATTTACAGGAGGCATGACCCATTTGTCTGCAGTGTGTCCGATGCAAAAAAAAACAACAAAAAAACATAACAGCATTTGGCGAAGTGGGACAGCAGGTTGGAAAAAGTGGGACACTCTTCTATACGCAAATGCAAGTCCAAGTCCAAGTTCAAGCAGGCTACCCTAAATGTAAAACATGCTGTTCCCATTTGTCGAGCTCTTATAAAGTGGGGCAACTCAAAGACTGACTTTCAAAATTCAAACATTGTATTGGCAACTATATTTAAAAAATTGAAGTAAGCATTATAGACTTTTATAGAAAAAACTTAAGTTGCAAAAGTCACCTTGTGCTTTGGAGGGTGAGCTCCTTTCTGAGGTTTGCTCCACCCCTCTCTATGATGTCACACCAAGGTAGTGTTGGGTGATTCTGATCATAATGGTTTCACTGCTATGGATTAGTAACATAATGCTGATTTTCAGTCATCAGTCCAGAAATATATGTGAAAGAAAGCAGGGAGCAATACAAGAGTATGAAGTAGAAGAGACAGCTATAGGGAGGGTGCCTCAGCTAAGCCTCCTAGCCAGGGCCTGGGATGTCACGGAATCAACATTCCTGAGGAGTGTTAGGAAGGGGCTGCTGACACAGATAAAGGAAATGAGAAAGAAAATAAGACAAAACTCAAACATCTTGCCATGAGGACATACAGAAAGTGGCAATTCCTGTTTACTCCCATTTTATCTAACCTGTTGTCCCACTTTACCAAATGCTGAATAACGTTTGGCTGGGGACACACTGTATGCAAATGGATGTGTCATGCCAGCTCTGAATGTAATAACAAAATGGATCCGTCTTATGTGCTTAGTGAATCTTGAGGAACTCAGAAATGCATCTTGGCCTATGGGGGATTTTGGATAGAGGTTGATAGATGTCAAAAAGGCAAAAAGTGTCCCACTTGTGCTGAATCCGCCCTACCAGCAGTCCTGTGTTTGGTAAGGTTTAGTTTTCCCTTCACTGTTTGCCGGTGTCGGGGGAAGCTCTGGGTCCAGTGGCCCAGTGTGTGGTTGGCCTTGGCACTTGCTCATCCTTTTGTTCTTTTTGGCTGGAACTCCTTGTCCCTTCAGGTAGTGTTTTCTTTGTATTATTATTTTATTGCAATTACTTTTGCCTCCAAACTCAGGTTGGAGTTTTATATTTTGCCGTGTTTCTGACCTCGTGTTTGAGCCATGGTTTATTGAGGTCGTAATATATCCCATACAGATGCTTCGCGTGGGACTTGAAATGTTATTCTTGTTTGGAGAACTCAATTTTGCCAGTTGGTCCATACAATAGACTCCCTTTCCTCCCAGGTAGCACTCACTAAAAATAATTTGTATGTCCATGAACATCAAGTGAATATCAGGACAGTTGTGATTTCAATCGACAGCTTTCAAAGTAGCTATTAATCATGAAATCATTTTTTGATATCCCCAAGTGTGATAACATTTGCAATCCAATTGAGGTGTGATGGTTTCCAAAGAGTGGCAGATTTATCCTCCCCTGCCAACATAACTGAGGTCCTATTTTCTTGTTCAGTGAAGTGGAAGTGGGTGGTTCAGCGCTGTTTGCCAATGTAATACCAAACAGATCTTATACAAACGCAATTAGAGCACTGCTTCATTCTGCTGTGCATAAAATTGATTGACAATTACAGTGGGAAGTAGCATTAGCAGGATGCTCTCTGCAGTTGTAATAGCGATTGCTTTCTTTAGAGGAGAAAGGAGAGGTGTGCCTGCTGTGAAGGTGAAGACTCCCCCTCAAAGCTATGGGCTATTATGCTGCAAAAATTATCTGCGATTCCCCAGGGGCATTAGATTTACTACACCTGCTGGGGCAAAAGCAAATATCAAACTTTTGCCCAACTCCCACTGAATCTTCACACCAAGGACACATGAATAGGGAAAATAATGTTATAATATTGTGAATTGTTACTATGATTGCAGTCACATTTATCAGTCACATATTTATTGTATATGCTGTATACGAGCCTTGATCTGTACACATTCTTAGACACACATGCACACACACACACACACACATACTGTACACATAATACAGAGCATTTGTAGAACACTGGGAACTGCATTGCGCTCTGTTACTCATGCACTTTCCCAGCTTCATTTCCATCACTCATGACTGCACGATTTGCATTGCGTGGAGCTAGAGGCCCCCAACAGTCCGTCTCTTTGATGTCGGTCAGCAGTCGGAGGTAGCCCACTGATATATATATTGATTGCTGCACACCACGAGTATCCCTCCTGCTGTTCTGTGTTTCTTTGCTTTTCTTTCTTTTCCCAGCTTAATCTTGATATTGATATTTTAGAAATAACATTCAGGACCACAGGTAGCGCCATTCTGTTATCATTTGAATGAAAA